>APFE030197387.1:0-99122 GCA_000404065.3 Pinus taeda | reverse complement strand
ACCTTCACCGCCTAACTGCCCTATTGAAATCAGATTTTTCTTTAGATATGGAACATGCCTTACCTCCTTTAGTAGCCACTGGTTTCCATTCTACTGTTTTACAAGAACCTTAGCCATTCCAACAATTTTACAGGGTTTATCATCACCCAAACTAACTTCTCCAAAATCTCCTTGAACATAGTCATGAAAATATTTCTTATCAGGTGTGGCATGGAATGAGGCCCTTGAGTCTACCACCTAGGAATTAGTAATATTTTCGAAAGAAAGAATCAAAGCATCTTGTAACACCTCACCTGTCACATTTGCTTAATGATTGTTTTCTTGTTGTGCATCTCTTTCTTTTCCCTTCCGAGATCTGGAGTCTTTCTTTAGGTGTCCTTTCTTTCTACATTCCAGCAGACTATCCCCGATCTAGACTTGGATCTGCCTTTCCTTGATTTACTGCGATATCCAGAGCTCTTTCCTCTTTCCATTTTTCTTCCCCTAGACTCTACACTCAAAGCATTACCTGATGTCTCACCATAGTTTTTCCGTCGCATTTCCTCGCTAAGGATAGCACCGACAACATCATCAAACTTTAACGTACTAGATCCAGAAATAGAGTTACTAATGGCCATTACTAAACCATTCCAACTTTCCGACAATGAGCACAAGAATAACAGAGCTCTAACTTCATCAAAAAATTTTACCCCTACAGAACATAACTGACTTGTAACAGTATTAAAATCATTTAAATGGTCTGCAACAGATCCACCTTCCGACATCTTCATATTAAATAATCGTTTCATAAGAAATACCTTGTCAGAGGCCGAGGGTTTTTCATATAGTTTCTCCAACGCCTTAATCAAATCCTCTGTCGTTGTTTCCTTCGAAATGTTGAAGGCGACTGACACTGCGAGGCACAACTGTACTGTTCTGAGTGCCTTTCTATCGAGAAGGTTCCATTCTTCTTTTGTCATACCCATCGTCATCTTTGTTTTTTTGCCCAATGGTAGGTAGAGATCTTTCTGATACAGATAATATTTCATCTGCATCTTCCACAGCGAGAAGTTTTGGCCATTAAATTTCTCGACCCTAAACTTACCATCTTCCACCATTGCTCCCACTCGAACCAAGAACCCTTCTTTCTTGCGAGTTTATCAGCTAAATAGACCTTCGGCTTTGATACCAGTTGTTAGAAACTTATATTACGGAGCAATGGAACGCATAAAATATTGCATAAATATAAACACAGAAAGCGCATAAAACAAGAGAGACACAGATATACGTGGTTTACCCAATTTGGGCTACGTCCACCCCGAATAGCCAGTCCTTCCTTTCTATTATCCAGCAAAATGAAGAGACACAACCTATAGCAGATCCACTGTAATATCCTCTGTTTTCTCTCACAGTCTCACCTCTCTGTTTCTCGCTCAGAGAATACACATCTATTACACATCCTCAAATGCAATGCCCTCATACAAAGAGTGGGGTTGCCTTCTAGGGAAAAAACCCTAAACTAAACATAAGTTCTACTGTCAGATCATCCGCCTAATGAACGACCCAAATTGACTAGAAATTACTATACTTTTACAAGGAAATTTTACATCTGTTTTTAGCTTCGGGGGTGCTTCCCTCAAAACCCCTGCCGGGGGACCGCTAGCCCCCGAACCCCCCAGCTAGGTGGGATCAGCCCCCCCAAAGCCCCGCAGGGGGGACAAGTCCCCCATGCACCCCCTTTTGGAGGGGTGTACAAACTTCCTGGGTATACATCTAGCTGAAACAAAGACTTCTGAATAATCATGCTCCACACCCAACAAGTAGAAACTGCGCGATTCTTGGAGGGAACAGGCAGTCTGCTGTTGGGAGCTGCTGGCTGGGAAAACTACATTAAGGTTGGGATGCTAGCCTGGTGATCATCTCTGCACAATTTTTGAGCTAAGCTGACTGATGGGCAGTGGGAGGCCTGCTCATGAGAATTGCTCAATTTCTAAGATGAACAGTCGGTCGACTATCCGGGTGGCCAACATGAGTGATGATGAAAATGCTTGCATGCAACACAACTTGAAAGAACTATCTTGGTGCTTTGGAACCTTTTTGTTTGATAGTCGATCGAGTCAAAAGCAGGGTGATGGTCCGGCTATCAGTGAAGAGTCTGGTCGTCAGAACTTCAAAAAAATGACTAAGTGTCTGAACAGTCGAAAGATGCATAGGTGATCATATAGACACACACTCACATGAATTGACGAAGAAATGACCAAACCATCTAGATACATATGTTAAACATGACTGACCGACGGAGCAAGCGACAAGCGCGACACTCGTGATTGATTGTTCATGATCGAGATGACGCTTGCACGACAGTGAATGTGACTTTGTGTGTGAGTGCGATAGATGATTTCATGACGAACACATCAAACACATATGAAACAAAGACTTTGATCATAACCAAAAAGTGGCCACAAGCATGACTGAGACATGAACATGTAGAGACTTGAGTGCAATAAAGAAGCAAGGTGAATGTAAAGACTCACACGATCTCACAAAGTGAACTCTAGTGTGTGCAATCATCAAG
Organism: Pinus taeda; assembly: GCA_000404065.3. NCBI lineage: Eukaryota > Viridiplantae > Streptophyta > Pinopsida > Pinales > Pinaceae > Pinus > Pinus taeda. The sequence goes on along the minus strand of APFE030197387.1, from coordinate 96,568 downwards.
TGAAACTCTCCAAGGGAGGCTTCGAAATTGGTGCAGGCAAAAATTTTGGAGGGTGGTTGTAGCCACTACAACATGCTACTAGTCCCATGCTATCCCTCTGAATCCACTGCGTTGTTGTTGCTACTGCACTGTTCTTCCCACTACACTACACTGCTCGGACTTGGCGTTCTAGCCACTACATATGTCACTCCAACACTCCTCTGCACCAACTGACACTAGTCCATCATGCTACTTCTGATCTGGAATCCCGTATCAAGGAATCGATCTGAGAGTTGCACTCCTCAAGGATCCTTCCCATCTGTAGCTCTTTCGAACTACAACTCTAAATAATCCCACCTCCCTCATGGAGGTATCTTGACTGGCATGGAAAAATCCTCTTCCTTAATCTTCGCGAGTGTAGCCTTCGGATCATGTTTCTCATCTTTGTCCTTCTTCTTGAGAGGACACTGTATTGTGTAATGACCTATTTTACGACAGCTGAAGTATTTTATCTTCAAGACGTCCTTCTTATGCTTCCGTTGCTCCTGCTGCCCCTTGGATGCAAGGGTTGCAATCTCTTCCTCCTCCTTGGGCTGCAAACCATTGTTGTTGCTTCCATCAAGATTGCACTTGACTAGATCTCTCCTCAGCTCTTCTTGTTTGAGAGCTGCCCACATACTATCCTAGTCTCGCAAATATGCCTTGACCAGGATGCTCTAGACAAAGACTTTCCACTCTTATGAGACTGAATTTAGGGCCAGCCTCACCATATTAGAACCTTGAGGTGTAGACCACACAGCTGCTAACTCATCCTGGGTCTCTTGAAGCTTTGTGAGGAACCAATCAATGCGCTCCCCCTTCTGCATCTGTGTAGATCTCAATTTCTTCTCTAAGTACATCTTTCGCTGCTTGGAAGATCCTTGATACAACGTTTCCAAGGCATCCCACAATCTCCCTAGCAGTCGCTCTGCTAGCGATGTGACATACCACATGATCCTTTAATCCTTCAAGGATCATCCTCTTATCCTTCATGATTTCTCCCTTGTACTTCTTTAGCAGATCTGGATTTGTAGGCTCAGCCACCACGCTATCAACTCAAGCCTTGAGAAAATGATCATCTAAAAGGCACGACATCCTCACATTCCAGATCACATAGTTGGATGCCTCACCCAACCTATCCTGATCTCTCAGCCCATTGGCTTCCATCTCTACCACGAAACTGGCAAATTTCTCCTCTCTATCTCTTACTGCAGCTGCTCAGGCAATAAGAAAACAAAATTCTTGGTGGGAAGTCTACTGAGGAAAAATTCCATCACTGTGCTGCTCGCCTCCTTTTTGACATATTTCAGCCCAGCAACATGCCTGCTGAAAAATGCATCCCACCAGCTCTTTAATCACATTGAGGCTCTGCGTTTCTCCCTCTGGCTGGACAAAATTTTAGAATGGAATCCCTTCCTCTCTGTCAACTCACTGAGAGAGAGACTTTCCTCGAAAAATCAACCCTCCTGGATTGGACTGCGCAATCTCTTTAGGGATTCAAACTATTGCCTCCTGTAGCTATTCAACCTCCTTCTCTACTTAGCGTTGGGTTCTCTGGCACTATTCTTCTTGTTTCACTTGCACTGCTTTGATACCATATGAAAATTCCTAAGCCCGGAATCCCTATTGCAGTAAACTGATGTTACTTCTCCTACTTGTTAATCCATACAAGTCATTTACTGTGTTCTATGGTAAATATCGAAGAAAATACTACTGCAACCATCGCTTAATTAAAATAATATGCTGAAATAAGAAACTAAACAAGAAAATATACAATGCAAGTGACGTCCCCGGAAAAACCCAATGTGGGAAAACTGGTGCAACAGAGCTGAGGGTTTTTCTTATTATGCAATATTAAATCTAAATACAAATTCTAGATGCCTTATCGGTAGTCCAATTAGAGATAATATCACTAACAGAGAGATCTATGAGATTACCTCACACTATGACTGGAAATCCTGGCTGATTCAACTCCTGAATGACTACCCCTGATTGCTTGTGCATTGCCTCTCCACATTGTCTATGTCAGCCCAACGCCAAACCCTCTATGGACAACATTACTCCTCCAACTGATCAATCTTCTGCCTATGAACTTTGGTTTCTGCTTTCCGGTCTCACACCCTGGATTCCAACTCAGAAATCGATCTCCCCAACAAATTTTCAGACTTCCTTTCGGCTTTTGAGTTGCCTCTACATTAACCTACGCTGCCTCTTCATGGGAATGCATAGCTCTATGTCAGCTCCTTTGGCTCTCCACTACCACTGCTAGATCTCCCTCTTCCTTCTCTGTTGAGTATTCTACAAATGAGAAAGATTTCCCTTCGGATATTATCCCTACCGCTCACCGCGTGATCACTACGAAATTAGTGCACTGCTCTCTAGCTCAACAATTCGATCTGACTAATCAACTCCCTATGTCTCTTCCAAATGACCCTCAAGCCTCCTTAAATAATATTCTTGTTAACATTCTGTTAGCCTCCTGCTGCAACAGGTTACTCATATTTCATGATGGACATTTTTATAGGCCAAATATGTCATACTTTGCATGCTGCAATGCTCCATATTTGCTAAACAGTCACCAAAGAAAGAGGCCATGAGAGAATGCTACTCAAAGTTCATCTACTGCATTCCAATTTTGAAGAGTCATCCCAGTTTTGTAAAATTTTCAGCTAAAGGGAGGTCCAAACAGCCTAATCTTGGTCTCCCTAGGTTTCAATTTCTTGTTTTAGAATATAGAGAATGAAGATCTGTCCAAACAGCTTAATCTTGGCAGATTCTTAGATAGGTAGAGAATCAAAGGAGCCCAACTGCTTAATCTGAGCCCTTGGAAGAAATAAGTGTAGATGTAGATAGGAAGACAGAACAAAGAAAAAGTTGAAAAGATGGGTCTGCAAGTCCAAGTGCACCCAAACCAAAAAGAAGAAAAAATGTTAGACAAAGTAGGCTGGGTAGGTAGTTTTGAGGTTGCAGAATGTTAATTTGTGATCAACTCCACATTTTCAAATATTACACTCATACAGGTCACAGTCAGCAGGCAGCTCCCATTTGAATGACTTCAAGCGAGGCATGACTAACTTCCCCTTCTTCTTATTCCCTAAATCACTTACTAACTTCCCCTGAAGAGATCAAGATCTACTTGATATCTCTTAGTTCGTCATTTTCCATTTCACTTGACTTGGCGAAAGATCTGCTTCACTCAAGGAGGGTCCATATTTTCTCTATAAAGTTCTATCTCCCCTTTGAAGCCTAAGATCTCTGAAACTTAGCGCTTTCTTGTCATTTCCATATTAACTACTGACATTATTATTTAACTCCCTATATTTTTCCCCATCCCCCTACTAAAACTATGTAAATAATCCCCTTATGTAAATATCCCCTCCCCTTGGTTGAAATATAACCATAAGTATCCCTCTGGGAATTACTAAGTCATCTGGACCTTAGTAATAGCCCTAATCTCCACATAATTCCCCTTCCCTAGTGTTTGAACCCCTTCCAAAACACAAAGAACCCCTTTCCAAATGAAAACCCCCCCTACGCATTTTCTTTGGAATTTATTAATATTTGGTTAATAAATAAACCAACGCGCCAAACACATTTAACCCATTTCCTAAAGTTCAAACCCACCGCACCGTGAAAAATTAAACTTTTAACGCGCGCACTCTTTTATTAAACTCTGCGCATCTCCCTTTCCCGTCCACCGTCGGATCGCCTCCCCTAGATCCGACGGCCCTTGTTCATATCGGGTGCCCTATTGTAGAGGTAGGTTACCACCCGATGTCCGACGGTTTTAACGTCGTACACCGGGACAGGTGGCGGCCTCCCATTGCATTGGGTCGCCCCTGATAGAAACCACCTCCGTACCAAAGGCGGTCCGATGCACAGGCCAAAACCGCCCTCCCCTCACGTAACAGGACTGTCGCGTCACCCTGCCACGTCGCCTCCACATCACCTCACACTGCCTGCGCCCGGCCCACGTCACCCTGCCACGTGTCACTGCCACGTCCACCCCGCCGTATTGCCACGTCACCTTGCTGACGTCAGCATGCTGACGTCACATCCATACCAGATGGTCCCATTGCTGACGTCATATGTCGTACCGCTGACGTCAGCAGCCAAAAAACGGAAAAATTGTGCAAGCGCAAAAGTCGAACTTCGGAGCTCCGGAATGAGAAATGGATGCAGTTTTCGATGCACGATTAGCGCGAAGCACTAATCGCGCATCGCTACGGGAAATGAGCCATATTGGAGAATATTTAGGGAATCTTTTGATTCCTCGGCCCTTTTTGCAACGAAAAGGCCCGATTTTTCCAATTTAAACGTATTTGAAGACAGCGAGAGACCAGGAATAAAGATTAAAGAGTATCAGATCAAATATACAGATAAAATGCCTGTCAAAGAGTATCAGGAAGCAACGGAGACTATCAATGTAGCGGCAAAGTGTATCAGAGGAGATTTTCGCAGGGCTCGAGGCAAATCCAACATTAAAAGGAAGGCTCTGAAAGTCAAGAAACAGTTAAGGAACCATTGAAAGCTCACCAGCACAAATGACTGCACATTAAACTCACAGGAGATCAGTGGACCAGAACTCGATGTACAGTTATGACAGAACCACTGCACCAAGTCACACAGGACACCCATCAACTCAACTTGATCCAGCTGCCTCTGGCACAGCCCAAAGGACTTTCTTGCATTTAATTCCAGCAACAATTAGGTTTTTGAAAAAGCCTTTTCTACAGACCTGTTTAGGTCGGTTGTAATAAATGACTTCAGATATTTTTCTTATATATACCACCCTGAAAAATGGAGTAGGGGTTGGTTGGTTGATTAGTTGCTTGATCTTTGGTATTTCGATATTTTCCTCAAGCAGAGACTAACAATGTAACCGTGATACTTTCTATAATCAAAGACTGCTAAAAGCATGGATTCGGAAACTGTCTGCTGTGTTTAATTGGTCGAGGAGTGACTGTGAAAATCATGTGCTTCTACATGGTTCAATAAGTTTTTCTTAACTCTGTTATTTTTTCATGTTTGTTTTATCATCACTCCGCCAGCTAAATTGCAGAAAAGAAGAATAGTTTAGGATTTTCTTAGCTGCACCTTAAGCTCAATTTCTACAATTTTTCATGTTTTCATCATGAACAGTTATGAACATGCATACTTAAATGATCTTGTTTACGCTGTTTCTTTCACTTATGAATGATAGTTTAGGAATTCTTAACTACTCCTAGACAACCATTCATTCACTTCTCCTCCCTGTCAGTTTTGATGAAAGATTCTTAATTGCCTTTCATCCCTGACCATCATTCCATCCTTTCAGCAAATTAATAATTGTCTCATGTGTGGCTATCCCGCTCCATAATCCTCTTGTGACCAAGAAAACATGACAGCAAGCCTTAATCCATGACTCCATGCCCAATGGTTTGAAACTTATCACACTTTACCTTACCTATTTGCTTGGAAGTATCTTCCTTCCATCTAAACTTCCATCCAAACAAAAAATCAAAACCCCTGAACCCAACAACTAGCCTAAAATCATCATCAACAAAGTTAAATCACTAAGAGAGAGCCCTCTCTGATTGCAGGTGGGCTAGAACCTGCAGTCCAAAGATTGGTTTGTGGGTACCTCGGCCGTATCCCTTCAGGAGCTTAGGGACAACCTGAGTGATAACAGTGTGCTCAATGCAAAAATGGGTATTGATTTGACATAGAGAGAATGAGGCAGAACTGTCAGATATGTTAGGGTGGCAAGAAGAATTGTGTTGTTGTCCGAGCAACAAAATTCAGAGAGACATTGAGTAGAGTAGCTGGCAAAGGAATGCTGATAGCATTGTAGGAGCAGGGATTCGATGGGAATACCAAGCATTACCCATTATCACGCAAAGAGCAGATGATTACGACTGAGCAGATTCAGAATGGCAGAGAGAGGCCAAAAATGGCGCTGGAGAAATGATAGGTTGCAGCTAAAATTTAGCTGAGAAAATATTCATGAGAAAATATTCAAGAAATGATCTGCACATAAGGTCGTAAAACAAATGGCTCAAATTAACTATGCAAGGCAGGAATACGCCTACTCTGATACCATGTTAAACACACACATGGCAGCAAGAGAATCTGAAGGATAAAACATGAGAATACATTTTTATTAACAAGAGATATACATTTATAGTACATGATTTGACCGTTGGGTTCCACATCCCAAGGTCTCTTGGACTTCCTTTTGTCTATTCCGCTTCCACACTAACCCATTGAGGATTAGGTGTCCAACAATTGGCATTATATTTAAGAAAATAATGGAAATTAGGAGAAAATGAAGGTGAAAGGTCACAGGTTGCATGTGAGGATGAAAATAATGGAAAAATGAAGAAAATATAGGCCTCATTGATAAAAAGGCTTTTGCGGATCAATGGGTATCTTTTTGTCAGTTCAGTTTTGGAGTTCTCCCTCTATTCTCTCTCTCTCTCACTCTTGGACACTTAGATCATTCTTGGAGCACTCTAGCATTAGATCAAGGAAAGGAAAGGAAGGACCAAGAAGGAAAAGGAAAGAAAGGATAAAGAAAGGAAGAGCAGCATCTAGCAGCTACAGCAGGTTTATTTGCGTGTGTGATTTCCTTGCTAGCTTTGGCATGCATCGTACATGCATGTATGTGTTTGGTTATCTTGTTGTCATTACCATGGTTTCTTTTAGGTTTGACAATGTTCTTCAGCCTTGCCTTTCCATTTCTAGATATCCATGGTGTGAATGGTTCTCTTTTATTTGGTTGAGTTGGATTATCATATGGTTTCAAAACTAAGTGAGGTGGTCTTTGAAAGAAAGAACACAAGGCCTATGAATCCCTGGACCGGAATGGGATTGTGCTAAATCCATATTTTGATGTGCCTCGGTGGGCCTAAGAATCCTCGATCGATGAATGGTGGGATATTACAGTAAATATTAGAGGTGTGTGTCCTCAATCAGGCCTAGGAACCCTTGATTGATGAATGGTGGGATATATGGTAAATCCTAGAGGGTGGAGTCCTTATTAGGCCTAGGAATCCTCGACCGTTGTATGGTGGGATATACGGTAAATCCTAGAGACTAGGAGACGAGAAAATTCCTCACATTGTAGGTGGAGGATTTGGTGGCATCCATGCTTGTTTAGGACCTAGTGATCTGGTGGGGATTGTGGTAAAGCCTGAGGAAACTTGGTTTGTTTTGGTTTTGAGTCCCACATTCATTCTTGGAATATGGCACAGGGGTGATTGGCTGAAAGAAAGATTTGGTTCAGCCAATCTATGTTCAGGTGATTCGTGGAAGTCACAAACTTGATTGGATTTTGTATTCAATAATAAGAGCTTCTTCTCCTTGGTATTTCATGTGTAAATATATTGGCTTATATGTGGATTTTATGGTTGTTATATCCTTGTTATTTATGTTGGTTATGAGTATGTTTTATGATAAACTAAATGTATGGCTTTCATCATGTTTTGATTAGTAATTCAAAGTACAATAAATATGTGACCTAATAGATGATATTGTAGCTATTCTGATAAGGCAACAATGCTTCTTTACGAATCTCAAATAAGTATGAGACCCCTATGCTCAGATCTATTGTTATGACCTATAGATTACATATTTGTGACATGTTTGACAAAATTCTTGTCATGGATAGTAGGAGTTCATTCAATTCATTGATCAATTGTTTGCCTTAGTAACTTTGTTCCAATGATATTTATCAATTCTAGAAGTTTCATGAAGTTTTGGGTAGTGGCCTGAGTCCTAGCCCTAAAAAAGTGGCATAGAATTTGGGGTCGCTAACTCAAAACTAGATGAAAATGTCCATAGTCGTTGGCATGCCCTTGTTGTGTGAGCAGCTTGAAGGCCTTAGTTTCATGCATGGCTTGTCATGGGAGCGATTGGGGGTCTAGTTCAATGAAATGTCAAGTTGCCTCAGGGGTTGGTCACCTGGAAGGGTTGGTTGGCTCCTGAAGGTTTTGTAGCTTGTGTGGAATATCATAATGGTTTTGTTTTTTCAGTTCCACTTCCTTAACTGTACATGGGGAGTTGAATCACATCATAGTATCGTCTTGTCACATGTTTACCCCACTGGACCGGTTAACTTGGGTAAATGTGGGAGGAGGGAGTTACAAAGTGGTATCAGAGCATGGTTCAACACTTGGACTGGATGGATAGAATGTGTTTGTCATGCATGCATGTAGGTTGTCTATGTGCTTGTTATGTATGCATGGTAGTTGTCATTTTTATAGTTGTGTTGACATGTAGGAGTTGATATTGTTGTTCTTAGGTTGTGTTTGTCATGAATGCATTCGATTGTATATGCATTTGTTATGCATGTCAATGTTTATATGTTGTAATGCATGCATTGTCATGGTTATAGTTATGCATGTATAGTAGGTCAAACATGCATTGTGAGGTCATTGAATGTAGTTTATGTCATCATGATGTTGTTGGTTGTTATGATGCTAATGTGTTGGCTAAGATAGAGCAGGAGATGCAGATCGCCAAAGTGAGGTTGCAGCACTGGACCTCGGGGTAAGAGCAGATTGTCATATAGGTTTGTATGGTGGGTATGTAGGTATGTTGGTTAATGGTTTTTATAAGCATTAGGGCCATGTACATTTATGTCAATCTATGGTTGTTGTGGTTGCTTGTATGATAGATGTTTATTTAATCAGTGTGGTTATATACATATGCGTCGGATAGTCATGAATGATAGTAACTTGTTGTTGTATGCATTGTGGTCATATGCATGATGAGTGTGGTTATTGCATTAAGTTCTTGATGTTATATGTACTGGGCTAATATATATTGGCTTGTGCAAATGGTTATGGTTGCGATATTAAAGTATGAGATGACATATTGGTGATATTGAGTTGTACTAATCTATATTGATTGTGCATATGTAATTGTTATGCATGAATGACAATTGTTTATGAGCTTATGATGTGAACATGTTAGCTAGTTATTGTTATGGATATCATGACCTTATTTATGTTTGAGTTTATGTGTTGTGAAGTTATATCGTGCTAATCTAGATTGATTGTGCAGACAATATAGCCTCCTCTCAGATACATTAAGGTATGAGTTTCCTTATGTCATATTTGTTGTTTGAATGTTTGATTATGTTGTTTATTTGGTGTTTGAGTGTTTGTTGTCTATTATGTCATCTATCTGTTATCTGGATGTTTGATATGAGTATGTGTCTATAACATTGCATGAAGGAATGATCTTATTTTAAGACGATTGTACTAACACATATGTGCTAAGACAAATAATATGTGGTTGAGTGTAACTAGATGCTAGTTTTAGTAGTATGAGTAATGATTGTTAGTTGATTATGACATGGTTGTTAGCCTTGGAAAAGGTTGATTTCAATTAATAGACAAAATGTTTTGATCCTTGGGACATGTGGCTAACATGTGTAAATAGTTGCAGGGCTACATGCTTGGTATTAGCATGACACGCTACTAGTTGATTTGTTCATATAACTGTTCATTGGCTGATGTGACAATACATATTAAGACTCAGTTACAGCAAGGTAAATGTAAAAGAAAATAATTGGGTGAGAATTTCTTTCGCTATGTTTGGAGACCGCAGTTCCAAATCAATGAGAGATTTGCATGGAAATGAGAAGTCTTCTTAACCTTGATTTTGTCTAACACTATGTGGATATGTACTATATTCATGAAAATGTATTTGATAGGTATAATAACTGATTTCCAACTATGGTCGGATTCATCAAGGAATTGGAGTCCCTTGAAAGATGGGATGGATGTGTTCAATTACAGGGAAGCTTTCTTGATACAATAAGGTAAGGTAACCGGTATATTGTTATATTTATTTATACATTGACGATTGTGTGTCTATGGCAGTAGGATGCAAGGGAATTCATGGAAAAAGAGACTTCTATGAAATCTTGAAGAGGACCCACGTTGAGCTTTCCCTTGGAAGCTTGGGAACCACGGGGATTGAGTCATGGTGTTGTTGTTTGTTGGTGTTTTTAGTCTTTTGTGATTTTTTACGCTTGATTTGCGATCTTGATTGCATTTAGTGCATGGCCATGCCACTTTGTTGGTGGTTTCTTATTGCTATTAGTTTTTCATGATTTTTATTTTGGTTTCTTCTTGTTCTTTCCTTTTATGTTTTGAGGGTCTTGGGAATTAGTTGGGAAAGAGGAAATTTAATGGAGCTCGGGGAGAGCTGAATGAAACCCAAAACTTAATGTTAGATTTGGATGAAATTGGTGCATGAATAAAGGGCAGTTGAAGGTAATAATATGATAGCTAGTTGGAAAGGTTGGGTCCATTGGGATAAATGGATGGTAGTAGAATAGTCATGAGAAAGGTAAAGTAAATGGATCTAAGGTGTCAGATGGCTTGGCTATGTTGGGAACGGTTGTTCTCAACGTTGTGCATGTTGTGAAAGAATAAAGGGAGTTCTCTAAACCTTGACATTATGGTATCTTATAATTATGTTGTGATCTTGATTGTGTTGATGTCTATATATGTATACATGTATGCATCTATGTCATTGTCTGACACGGTCGTCAGAAATCATGATTGTTTAATGCTAATATTTATATGTATATATGTATGTATGTATTTCGTTGTCTGATAGGATCATGACTGTTCTATTCTAACATTTATATATATGTATGTATCTATATTTCTATGTCACTGTCTAACAAGGTTGTCAGGGATCATTCTTGTGGAGGAATGATTTCTTATGCAGGTGAATAGCATGAATAGGTTCCTGGCTATGAGGAATCAAGTGGGAAGAGTAGCCTTCGATAAATTTATGAGGTCAATATTATGTGGATATGAGTTAATATTATGTGTTTATGTTATGCCTATGTTTACGTTATGAACAAGTAATGTCGAGAAATACATTGAGTGGAATGAAAATAGCATGATCTCCCACATGCTAAGATAAGCATGGATGGCGGAGAGACATTGGAAGCAAGGTCGTTTGGTAAAGACAGTGTAGTCTTAGGATGTGCAGTATTGGTGTTGTTTATATGTAGCATATGTAGTATTGTGTACATATGATGTTGTGTTCCTGTTGTATATATCATGTTGTGTACATGTTGTTTATGTAATGTTATGTACATGTGGTGTTGTGTGCATGTTGAATATGCGGTGATGTGTACATATGGTGTTGTGATGATGTTGGATATGTTGTGTTGTGTACATGTGGTGTTGTGCGCATGTTGGATATTTAGTGTTGTGTACATAAGGTGCTTTGTGCATGTTGCATATGCAGTGTTGTGTACATATGGTGTGGTGTGCATGTTGTGCATATGGTGTTATGTACATGTGGTGTTGTGTGTATGATAGTACATGTGGTGTTGTGTGCATGTGGATTTGATTACATGTTGTACATGGTGAGTTGTGTGTAGATGGTGTTATGTACATGTCATACATATGGTGTTGTGTACATGTTGTGCATGTGGTGTTGTGTACATTTGGTATCGTGTACACATTGCGTAGGTGGTGTTGTGTACATATGGTGTTGCGTACATGTTGTGCAGGTGGTGTTGTGTACAAGTGGTATTATGTACATGTTGTACATGTGGTATTGTGGGCATGTTGTACATGTTGTGTTGTGCACATGTGGTATTGTGTGCATGTTTTACATGTTGTTTTGTGTATGTGTAGTGTGTAGTCGTGGTATCATGATGTGTATTCTTTGTGTTGTACTATGTGTACGTATATGTATTGTGTTGTACACTTGATGTAGGAGTATGTATTGTGTTTTGTTTTACACCAGGTTTAGGTGTATGTGTCGTGATGTGTATCAGGTGTAGGTGTATGCATTATGTGGTGTCATACATTGTGTGTGGATGTATGTGTTGTGATGTACATTGTGTATGTGTATGTGATTGAAGAAAATAAAAAGGCTCTCGATGTTTGTTGGATGTGGAAACCAATCCGGCGTGTCTACAGAAAGGACAAAGGATAAAGGTAGAAGCGAAGAACCGATTAAAGGATAAGTATCAATATTTTATTGCAATTTTATTATGCATGTGATCTATGATTCTAATTTATGATGGTTACATGTGATCTATGATTATGGTTTATGACGATGGCATGTGATTCATGATTTTGATCTATGATATTTATGCTTTGAGCTAGCCAAATGTGATATGTTTATTCATGATTATTTGGTCAAGAGCTAGTTTGACTTGTTATGATAGGAAGTGAACAGAATTGCAAGTGTACCTTATTGATGGGCCACCGATGAGGTATGATGTGAATTTATTTCAATTTTTTTGAATCTAATGGTATTTATGTGCTTGGTACAGGAGAGCATGAAGTGCCTGGTTCGGTGGTTGGAACTAAATGCAAGAAACTTAGCAGCAACAACAAAAGGAATTGGAAAATGCAACAGTATGTTGGTAAAGCACTTCGGGAGCAAGGTTGTTGTGGGACATTAGTACCCAATAGTGTCCAATGACATTGGATGCAGATTTGATTTGTAGTGCTTGGATTGTAGTGCTTGACATTGGATGCAGATTTGATTTTGCCAATGGATTCTAGACATCCTAGGAAGGAGTTGAATCATGGTATTACTATGAGGGTGGATGTGTGAGCCTGTAGATTCACTTGATTGTTGATGCAGGTATAGAATCATTTTATTTGTTGGTTGGAAAATGTGTATATGTGTATATTATTATAAATATTGCATCAAGTTGGGTTTATAAAGCTCCATGAATAGTATGGTTATTTGTTGGTTGAAGAAAATGTGCATGAGTATTTGTGGTTGTTATTGTAAATATCGTAATGATTTGTGTTAGAAAGATCCAACAATTTGTATATTTGTCATGTTTCAGTAGTGTTCCTTGTGAATACTGCAACGAGTTGTGTTATAAAGCTTCATGGGAAGAATGTTGTGTTTTCAACAGTTTGTTGGTTTATAGGTGTCATTGAACACCTATGGAAGACGAGGATGAATATGTTATTGAAAAATGAACTTCGCTAATATGTTTCCTGTTATGGTAAGTGAGGAAGACTTTTCAACGATGAATAACCCAATTAATAAGGAGGAACTCTTGCAGTCGATCAAGGAGATGGCTAAGGATAAAATCCTTGGGCCTGATGGTTGACCCATTGAACTTTTCTCTTTCTTCTTCGAGTTGATGGAGGAGGATCTGGTAAGTATTGTGGAAGAGATCGGAGTTTCTTGGCACATTTCCGGTGCTACTAATTCTACATTTCTTACTTTAATTCCATAGAAAAAGTCCCTGGTCTCTTTCTCTAATTTCGGGCCTATTTCCTTGTGTATTTCCACATATAAAATGATTTCTAAGCTACTATCCAATCGAATCAAAAATATTTTTTCATATCACATTTCTTTGGAGAAGTTTGGGTTTTTGTCAAACATAATAATTCAAGATGCCATTGCAATCGCACAAGAGTTAATCCACTTGGTTAATTCGAAGAAGCTTAAAGTATGCCTGTAGTGGCCAATCTAGGGTGCTAGATTAGACTAGATTTATTATCGACCAGGGTAAGTAAACTTCGAGGTATGTGCCTAAAATCTATAGACATAAAGGATTCCTAACTAAGTGTTTGTTGTGATAGGCTACAGTACTTCTTTACAGAAGGTAAAGATATGTTTCCTCTCACCTTAACACTCAGATCACATAGGTTATCTAACTGTCCTAAGGATACAGCGTATGGCTAGACTGAGATTTTAATCCCCTTACAAGGATGCTATGCACAAAAGCTTTGTCTAGTTAACACTGAAGCATTCATAAAGAAATCAAAAGCACACTAAACTTTAAATGCATAAACAAACAAAGTCTATGGAGATGCTTTAAAATATAACGATGGATCAAATCTCTTACAAGATCTGGTTCAATGACCTAACGATAAAATCTTCAAGCTATCACCATAAATACCATTTGTGAGAATTTATAATCAAATCGACAAAGTCATAAACATGGAAATAACATTAAACAGTATGTGTTCTATGTAAATTCAAAAGCTGCTAAGGAAACGAAATTAACAGTATACCAATCCATGCAGGGCCTGTCCACGTTTCAATGGTACACTAAAATGAACTCAAGCAATGAGAGTATTAATGCATAAACATTGCTGGAGTAAAACCGTAACTATATTCAAGCGCTGAAGATTGCAATCACATACAGGAGTTCGGTTCTCAAACGATACACAGAGATAATAATCGTAACTGTCTCTGAAAACAAAATAATACACAGTCTTTATATGCCTCCCTATATGAAACGAATGTACATTCATTAAGCAGATGTTTCTGCTTTTACAATGGAGTGATTTTGGTCATTCTAATCTAAACCGATTTCCAAAAAAACAAAACGAAACTGGTTTGGAAACCATGGCTTTTACTGCCTTTGTAACCAAAAGGTTGGGGTTTGACCCAGTGTTGACCGCATAACCAGGAGCTTTTGGTCTGCTATAACATCAATTTTTCTCCATGCATGTACATTCAAGATCTCATTCCTATCCATTGCTTTGGCTTGCCTGTCATGCCATGTGTCAGATGATAAACCATTTACAGGATTTTATGACTTCCTGTAATCTTTTTGTTGAAAATTCCTAATTTCTAACATAAAAATTCATAAATTAACTTTAATGCAAACTAACAACTATAATGCTATTAACTAATCAATTTTGATAGATATAAAGGGGTCTATGGAGGAAAAAGATAGACAAATGATGATGTTTTTAGAAGAAAAATATGGTAATGGAATGGTACCAACATCTCCCCCAAGCTTAATGTCTTAGCATGTCCTCATGCTAACCCTAATGTGCTGCCTCTATACTCTGTCCCTACCTATACCTCTGTTGCCTTTAACAATGCACCTATGTTCTTTTTAGCTTGGGCTTCCTTCTGAATGTGGAGCTCATGTTTCAAACTCTTGTATTTCTCCTTGAGGGCTTTCTTTTGGGTATTCCATTTAGTTGCCCACTTGCAAGTGTCAGTCTGTTCAGCCTTGAGCTCTTTAATTTGCTCCTTAAGCTTCTCATTCTTCTGTTGGGTTTTCTTACTCTGAGTTTTCAACATCTCATTCTCCCTCTTAATGACTTTTTCCAGCATGTTGGACTCCATCAATTCTTCTTTTAATTTTTCAATTTGCTTTTCCAGCCTCCTTTGTTTCTTAATTGCAGGTGGTGACTCTTTTCCTTGCCTATTGTTGCTCTCAACCTCCATTTTGGCTTCTTGTCCATGCTGTGAGTGAGCACTGCTCTCAATGTCCATCGGTGCATGTGCATTTGATTTGGGTTGATCTTCTTGTGGCTGGGTATTTTGTGATCTCCTGGATCTTCTTGTATAGGTAGTGAAAATTTTATCTTGCTCCATTTTCTGGGCAGCCTCTTGTCTCATCTTTCTCGTCCTCACACTGCTACTGGGTGGAGGGACATTTCTTGATTTGTGCACAGGAATCTCTTCATCAATGTCAAGCATAAATCCTGAGTACTCTTGCTATTCTTTCTCATCCTCTCCATCTTTGATTTGGTTGGAAATCAGGAATTCCTTCCATGTCTTGCCCCTTTTCTGCACTTTAAATTCAATGAGAATTTTAATTAACCCGAAATGATATAGGCTTTTGTCATCATTACGTTTCTGCTTTTGGATAGTCTTTAACATCTTTGTCAAGCTCTGCAAGAGGAAATATGGTAAACTAATAGTGCACTACCCCTTTAAATGTAACAGGAATTTGATGCGGTACAAATAGACTATGCTATATCGACCCTCACACGTAACAAATTTTTGGATGATATACACCATTTCGTCCCATGGATGCATCAACCAACTCCTTGGGACACCCTTCTTCCAGTTAACCGATGAAACCCTCGACCTGGACATGAATTGGGTCCATGATTTCTCTTTGAATTTTTTTGTCTTGAAGTACTTCTCTCCTTCTGGGCTAATCCCTAAGGACTGTGCTATGGTGTCTTCTGAGATTCTAAATGAGAAATTACCTATCAATGCTTTCTCCCCATTAAATGTAAAGGCAAACTGTTTAGTTACTTCCTCGTTTCTCCCATTAAACTTCTCCAAGAAGGGTAGCCATTGTTTCTCTCTGAAAATTGCAATGCAGTCATCGTGGTACTGAGAAGTATCAAATGTGTTTGGCTCTACTCTATTAGTCATTTTGACAGAGAAACTCCTACTCTAACCCTGTTCGTTTATGCTTATTAATTGAACAAGGGTATTTTGGTTTGTTACCTTTGTTTTTCGCTCCACACAACTAACCTGGTGGCACCCTCTGTTCTTTGAAATCAGCTCCTTAAATGGCTTAAGCAGTGGCCGGATGATTTTCCTTGAATTATGGCGGAGGTGGAAATTTTTGAGCCCAAATACTGTGCTTTCCTTTCGTAGCACTTGTTGTCCTCGGGCTTCATTTTTGAAATCATAGCACTTGAATTGCTACTATGGAACACCCTTTTTACAACTGAGAATGAAATAGAATTTTAACAACCGACTCAACCCAATTCACTATAATAATAACAGAGCATATTCATATTTCAATGACAGAGGAGTAGTTGTACTGGGTTTTGTGAATACCATCATGAGAACGCCGAAAGCATGTATGAAGTACTGGAGTGTAATAATGGATAGTCACTTGCATGAGTCGACTTGGTCGAGTGATCATGTTATAACTTGGTCGATTCAAAATCATGCATGAAACCGTGTAACATTTGGCTTTCCAATAGTTCACGACCTGTCCCTCGTTCATTGGTTCTTGTCCGACTAAGGAGATGTTGGACCTATAATAAGGTTTGATGGCCGATAGGGAGTGAATAACAAGGCTGGGAGGGTGGTATAATAGAGGATTTAAAAATCGTAGGAGAAGTATGGGGATCGGCTAGAGTATTGGGAAATGGTAGGAATTAGGAATATGACAAGAGTGGTGGATATGTGGGTGTTTTTGAAATTGATTATAAGCAGTTATAGTCATCACATTTAACACTAAATTAATCCAAGAATTTAAATGTTAAAAATAAAAAATGATAACAATACTTTACACTTTTATTGGTTGATCAAGAGTTGAGATGGCATGCATAGGTAGGATTTCTTGTTCAGATATGACTAATCTTTGTTGTCCATAACAGGTCCGTCTGAGATGAATTTGGATGCAACAGGTCCCTCTGAGATCTGGAGAATGTTTGTACAGCTTCTTTGAAATCTGGAAAGAACTATATGTGTGCAGCTTCCTTAATCTTTGGTGTTTGATGGAGCCTCGGTGACAAGAAACCTTTGAATCTCTGTTGAAACTTTGTTGAAGCTTTGTTGAAGTAGCTTGGGATAGCAGTCTCTAACAGGTCCCTTTTATCTTTGTTGAATAGGTCCCTCTAATGTTGGTGCTGGTAACATGGTCTTCTGAACAGGTCCCACTGCATAGTGCTTAAACAGGTCCCTCTGATTAGAACAAAGACAAAAACAACTTCTTTATTGAAATACTGAAGTGTTGAAACAAACTCGTTGAGAATTTACAATGAAGAGATAAACTCTTTGAAAATTTACAGTGAGGAGATGAGATAAAAACAAAAATGCCGATGCTTCTCCCCCACTAAAGCTTTGACTTATCCTCAAGTCATTATTAAATTGATAAATGACTTATCCCCACTGCATAGTGCTTAAACAGGTCCCTCTGATTAGAACAAGGAAAAAAACAACTTCTTTATTGAAATACTGAAGTGCTGAAACAAACTCTTTAAGAATTTACAATGAAGAGATAAACTCTTTGAAAATTTACAGTGAGGAGATAAGATAAAAACAAAAACGCTGATGCTTCTCCCCCACTAAAGCTTTGACTTATCCTCAAGTCATTATTAAATCGATAAATCAACAGGAAACAAAAATAACAAAGAATTCTTACTAGCCAAAGAATTGGTTTTCAAGTAAGAATGGCCAATCTAGGGTGCTAGATTAGACTAGATTTATTATCGACCAGGGTAAGTAAACTTCGAGGCATGTGTCTAAAATCTATAGACATAAAGGATTCCTAACTAAGTGTTTGTTTTGATAGGCTACAGTACTTCTTTAAAGAAGGTTAAGATATGTTTCCTCTCACCTTAACACTCAGATCACCTAGGTTATCTAATTGTCCTAAGGATACAGTGTATGGCTAGACTGAGATTTTAATCCCCTTACAAGGATGCTATGCACAAAAGCTTTGTCTAGTTAACACTGAAGCATTCATAAAGAAATCAAAAGCACACTAAACTTTAAATGCATAAACAAACAAAGTCTATGGAGATGCTTTAAAATATAACGATGGATCAAATCTATTACAAGATCTGGTTCAATGATATAACGATAAAATCTTCAATCTATCACCATAAATACCATTTGTGAGAATTTATAATCAAATCGACAAAGTCATAAACATGGAAATAAAATTAAACAGTATGCGTTCTATGTAAATTCAAAAGCTGCTAACGAAACGAAATTAACAGTATACCAATCCACACAGGGCCCGTCCATGTTTCAATGGTACACTAATATGAACTCAAGCAATGAGAGTATTAATGCATAGACACTGCTGGAGTAAAACAGTAACTATATTCAAGCGCTGAAGATTGCAATCACATACAGGAGTTCGGTTCTCAAACGATACACAGAGATAATAATCGTAACTGTCTCTGAAAACAAAATAATACAAAGTCTTTATATGCGTCCCTATCTGAATCGAATGTACATTCATTAAGTAGATGTTTCTGTTTTTACAATGGAGTGATTTTTGGTCATTCTAATCTAAACCAATTTCCAAAATGACAAAACGAAACCGGTTTGGAAACCATGGCTTTCACTGCCTTTGTAACCAAAAGGTTGGGGTTTGACCTAGCGTTGACCGCATAACCAGGAGCTTTTGGTCTGCTATAACATCGATTTTTCACCATGCATGTACATTCAGGATCTCATTCCTATCCATTGCTTTGGCTTACCTGTCATGCCACGTGTCAGATGATAAACCATTTACAGGATGTTATGACTTCCTGTAATCTTTTTGTTGGAAATTCCTAATTTCTAACATAAATTCATAAATTAACTTTAATGCAAACTAACTATAATGCTATTAACTAATCAATTTTGATGGATATAAAGGGGTCTATGGAGGAAAAAGATAGACAAATGATGATGTTTTTAGAAGAAAAAGATGGTAATGGAATGGTACCAACATCTCCCCCAAGCTTAATGTCTTAGCATGTCCTCATGCTAACCCTGGTGTGATGCTTCTATACTTTGTCCTTGCCTGTACCTCTGTTGCCTTTAACAATGCATCTATGTTCTTTTTAGCTTGTGCTTCCTTCTGAATGTGGAGCTCATGTTTCAAACTCTTGTATTTCTCCTTGAGGGCTTTCTTTTGGGTATACCATTTAGTTGCCAACTTGCAAATGTCAGTCTGTTCAACCTTGAGCTCTTTAATTTTCTCCTTAAGCTTCTCATTCTTCTGCTGGGTTTTCTTACTCTGAGTTTTCAACATCTCATTCTCCCTCTTAATGACTTTTTCCAACATGTTGGACTCCATCAGTTCTTCTTTTAATTTTTCAATTTTCTTTTCCAGCCTCCTTTGTTTCTTAATTGCAGGTGGTGACTCTTTTCCTTGCCTATTATTGCTCTCAACCTCCATTTCAGCTTCTTGTCCATGCTATGAGTGATCACTGCTCTCGATGTCCATTGGTGCATGTGCATTTGATTCGGGTTGATCTTCTTGTGGCTGGGTCTTTTGTGCTCTCCTGGATCTTCTTGTATAGGTAGTGAAAATTTTATCTTGCTCCATTTTCTGGGCAACCTCTTGTCTCATCTTTCTCGTCCTCACACTGCTACTGGGTGGAGGGACATTGCTTGATTTGTGCACAGGAATCTCTTCATCAATGTCAAGCATAAATCCTCAGTGCTCTTGTTGTTCTTGCTCATCCTCTCCATCTTTGATTTGATTGGAAATCAGGAATTCCTTCCATGTCTTGCCCCTTTTCTACACTTCAAATTCAATGAGAATTTTAATTAACCCAAAATGATATAGGCTTTTGTCCTCATTACCTTTCTGCTTTTGGATAGTCTTTAAAATCTTGGTCAAGCTCTGCAAGAGGAAATATGGTAAACTAATAGTGCACTGCCCCGTTAAATGTAACAGGAGTTTGATGTGGTACAAATAGACTATGCTATATTGACCCTCACACGTAACAAATTTTTGGATGATATACACCATTTTGTCCCATGGATGCATCAACCAACTCCTTGGGACACCCTTCTTCCAATTAACCAATGAAACCCTTGACCTGGACATTAATTGGGTCCATGATTTCTCTTTGAATTGTTTTGTCTTGAAGTACTTCTCTCCTTCTGGGCCGATCCCTAAGGACTGTGCTATGGTGTCTTCTTATATTCTAAATGAGAAATTACCTATCAATTCTTTCTCCCCATTAAATGCAAAGGAAAACTGTTTAGTTACTTCCTCGTTGCTCCCACTAAACTTCTCCAAGAAGGGTAGCCATTATTTCTCTCTTAAAATTCCAATGCAGTCATCGTGGTACTAAGAACTATCAAATGTGTTTGGCTCTACTCTATTAGTCATTTTGACAGAGAAAATCCTGCTCTAACCCTCTCTGTTTATGCTTATTAATTGAACAAGGGTATTTTGGTTTGTTACCTTTACTTTTCGCTCCACACAACTAACCTGGTGACGCCCTCTGTTCTTCGAAATTAGCTCCTTCAATGGCTTAAGCAGTGACCGAATGATTGTCCTTGAATTATGGCGGAGGTGGAAATTTTTGAGCCCAAATACTGTGCTTTCCTTTCGTAGCACTTGTTGTCCTCGGGCTTCATTTTTGAAATCATAGCACTTGAATTGCTACTATGGAACACCCTTTTTACAACTGAGAATGAAATAGAATTTTAACAACCGACTCAACCCAATTCACTATAATAATAACAGAGCATTCATATTTCAATGACAGAGGAGTAGTTGTACTGGGTTTTGTGAATACCATCATGAGAACGCCGAAAGCATGTATGAAGTACTGGAGTGTAATAATGGATAGTCACTTGCATGAGTCGACTTGGTCGAGTGATCATGTTATAACTTGGTCGATTCAAAATCATGCATGAAACCGTGTAACATTTGGCTTTCCAATAGTTCACGACCTGTCCCTCGTTCATTGGTTCTTGTCCGACTAAGGAGATGTTGGACCTATAATAAGGTTTGATGGCCGATAGGGAGTGAATAACAAGGCTGGGAGGGTGGTATAATAGAGGATTTTAAAAATCGTGGAGAAAGTATGGGGATCGGCTAGAGTATTGGGAAATGGTAGAATTAGGAATATGACAAGAGTGGTGGATATTGTGGGTGTTTTTGAAATTGATTATAAGCAGTTATAGTCATCACATTTAACACTAAATTAATCCAAGAATTTAAATGTTAAAAATAAAAAATGATAACAATACTTTACACTTTATTGGTTGATCAAGAGTTGAGATGGCATGCATAGGTAGGATTTCTTGTTCAGATATGACTAATCTTTGTTGTCCATAACAGGTCCGTCTGAGATGAATTTGGATGCAACAGGTCCCTCTGAGATCTGGAGAATGTTTGTGCAGCTTCTTTGAAATCTAGAAAAGAACTATATGTGTGCAGCTTCCTTAATCTTTGGTGTTTGATGGAGCCTCGGTGACAAGCAACCTTTAAATCTCTGTTGAAACTTTGTTGAAGCTTTGCTGAAGTAGCTTGAGATAGCAGTCTCTAACAGGTCCCTTTTATCTTTGTTGAACAGGTCCCTCTAATGTTGGAGCTGGTAACATGGTCTTCTGAACAGGTCCCACTGCATAGTTCTTAAACAGGTCCCTCTGATTAGAACAAAGACAAAAACAACTTCTTTATTGAAATACTGAAGTGTTGAAACAAACTCTTTGAGAATTTACAATGAAGAGATAAACTCTTTGAAAATTTACAGTGAGGAGATGAGATAAAACAAAAATGTTGATGCTTCTCCCCCACTAAAGCTTTGACTTGTCCTCAAGTCATTATTAAATCGATAAATCAACAGGAAACAAAAAGAACAAAGAATTCTTACTAGCCAAAGAATTGGCTTTCAAGTAAGAATCGCCAATCTAGGGTGCTAGATTAGACTAGATTTATTATCGACCAGGGTAACTAAACTTCGAGGCATGTGTCTAAAATCTATAGACATAAAGGATTCCTAACTAAGTGTTTGTTGTGATAGGCTACAATACTTCTTTACAGAAGGTTAAGATATGTTTCCTCTCACCTTAACACTCAGATCACCTAGGTTATCTAACTGTCCTAAGGATACAGTGTATGGCTAGACTAATATTTTAATCCCCTTACAAGGATGTTATGCACAAAAGCTCTGTCTAGTTAACACTGAAGCATTCATAATGAAATCAAAAGCACACTAAACTTTAAATGCATAAACAAACAGAGCCTATGGATATGCTTTAAAATATAACGATGGATCAAATCTCTTACAAGATCTGGTTCAATGATCTAACGATAAAATCTTCAAGCTATCACCATAAATACCATTTGTGAGAATTTATAATCAAATCAACAAAGTCATTAACATGGAAATAACATTAAACAATATGCGTTCTATGTAAATTCAAAAGCTGCTAAGGAAAAGAAATTAACAGTATACCAATCCACGCATGGCCCGTCCACGGTTCAATGGTACACTAAAATGAACTCAAGCAACGAGAGTATTAACGCATGGACACTGTTGGAGTAAAATCGTAACTATATTCAAGCGCTGAAAATTGCAATCACATACAGGAGTTCGGTTCTCAAATGATACACAGAGATAATAATCGTAAATGTCTCTGAAAACAAAATAATACATAGTCTTTATCTGCCTCCCTATCTAAATCGAATGTACATTCATTAAGCAGATGTTTCTGCTTTTACAATGGAGTGAATTTTGGTCATTCTAATCTAAACTGATTTCCAAAAAGACAAAATGAAACCAGTTTGGAAACCATGGCTTTTACTGCCTTTGTAACCAAAAGGTTGGGGTTTGACCCAGCATTGACCGCATAACCAGGAGCTTTTGATCTGCTGTAAAATCGATTTTTCTCCATGCATGTACATTCAGTATCTCATTCCTATCCATTGCTTTGGCTTGCCTGTCATGCCATGTGTCAGATGATAAACCATTTACAGGATGTTATGACTTCCTGTAATATTTTTGTTGAAAATTCCTAATTTCTAACATAAAAATTCATAAATTAACTTTAATGCAAACTAACAACTATAATGCTATTAACTAATCAATTTTGATGGATATAAAGGGGTCTATGGTGGAAAAAGATAGACAAATGATGATGTTTTTAGAAGAAAAAGATGGTAATGGAATGCTACCAACAACGCCTAATGAAGATCTATCTCTACAGGGCTTTTGACTGTGTGGATTGGGAGTTCCTTTCTATGCTTTTATACAAAATAGGTTTCTGCACATGCATGTGAAATGGATAATGGCTTGTTTATATACAAATTCTATAGTTTTTCTCATCAATGGTCAGCCTACACAATTATTCAAAATGTTTAGGGGCCTTAGACAAGGTTTTTATTTGTCCCTGCTGCTCTTTATTCTAATTATGGATGCTTTGAATAGAGGGATAAAGTCCAAAACAGTAGATGCGTTGATTGTGGTATGTCAACTCACCAGGAGATGCAATATTTCCCACCTAATGTTTGTGGATGGAATTCTTTGTGTTGGGGCAAGTAAAATATCAGAATGGGAGATTTATCATACGACTTTTGATGATTTTGGAAAAGCTTCTTGATTGTGGATTAATAAAGATAAAACTGAGTTGATCACAGACCAAGTGAATGACTCTGCTACTCTTGAAATTGCAGGGTTGTTTGGTGTCAAAATTAGATAGATGTCATATGGATTCAGATATATGGGATGTACATTAAAGCCTTGCAAATACTCTCCATCTGATTGGGAATGGTTAATCACCAAGTTCAAAAAGAAATTGTCTAGTTGGGATCATAGATGGCCTTTGATGGGTGGTAGGCTCATTATGATTGAGATAATTCTTCTGAGTATCCCAGTCTATTGGATGCATATCTTCCATATCCTGCAATCTATCATCAATAAAAATGACTCTTTGATTGCCAAATTGCTTTGGTAGAAGATTCACCTCATAGCCCTGAAGTCGATTGCTAGACCTCTTAAGAATGGGGGATGGGACATCATTGACAACAGAAGCTTCAACTTAGCATTGTTGGCTACAAACATGTGGGGACTCTTCTTTAATAACAGGTTGTGGCAAGACATCTTGTTCAACAAATATATATATAAAGCTTTCCTATAATATTGGATTGTGGTAGAAACCCCATCAATTGGCAGACCTTCAAAAAATTGGAGCAGCCTTAGAACTACCACGCCATGGCTTTGTAGCAACCTCTACTAGATGGTAGGCAATGGGATACAAATAAAAATTGGCATGGACACTATTAAAGGTCTAAATGGTTGTCACCTACTTCTTTTTCGATAATTTAATCTCTTAATACTTGGGAGTTGGTCTCCCTTTACATCTTGTTGGAATGGTCTCAAACCATTGGCACTACTGATACTTGGCCCCATGCGTGGTAGATTGGATTGTCGGAGGAGATGTCTGCAGGTTGGGAATGTTATCGTTCCCTCCTTTGATTGGTTGGAATTAGCATTACATAGGGGCAGGACATCTTAGAGTGGGGTGATCACATAGGTAAAAACAAAATACCATTCAAGGAAGTCTATGCCCACATAACATTTTTCCCTTCTCTGACTGTACCTCCTAGTTTTGGCAATGGAACATGCCCTTGAAAATCAAGTGTTTCTCCTAGCTGGCTATACATAAATGCATCTTGACTTGGGATAACTTGCTGAGGAGGGGATTTATGGGTCTTGGTATTTTCTCTCTTTTTTGGCAGAATTCTAAGAGCAACACTCACCTCTTCCTCAATTTTCCTATGGCTATTGAGATTTGGGCCAAGGTATCCTCTCTTCTCCCTAATTTCAGTGTTGCGAACTTTATACATGAATGTATTAATCTTAGGTATGACAAAGTGAAACATTAAATATTAGTCCCTCTCTATGTTTTATGGGAGATTTGGAAGGTCAGGAACACCCTTATTTTCGAGAGCAGGTTCCCTGTGATCAAGGATGTTGCACTGAATATTGTGGTCTACTTCCAAGAAATTGGCCCCTGGTGTCAAAACCCTCTTCTTGATCCGTCTCTTTAGTGGATTTGAATGGGAAATTCCCCATATGCTCCTTCGATGGGGCTTCCTTAGATATTGATTGTGGTTGTGGTGTTTTCCTCCACATTGATCCTGATACATTCTTTCAGTTTTTTTGGTATGGAGGCAAGGGAGATAATTTCAGGGTTGAGCTACTGGCGATGTGGGGTTCTCTTTACTGTTCTTATTAGCTTGGGTTAAACAATCTATTGATCATTTGTGACTCTCTTTCAATGATTAAGTGGGTGTTGGGACAATGCTCTTTTGAAGTCCCTATCCTCTGTATATCCTATGTAACTGGATGCTATATATCAAGGAACTCATCCCCTCTTTTTCTTAGGTTTCCTTTCAGCATGTTTTTTGGTAGCAAAATATGGAGGTTGACACTCTACCCAAGCGTGGCCTCACCCTCTACCCTGGCTTCCTGTTCTTTGAAAAACTCTCCTTTGGGCAGAGTCATGGGGTTGGTTTCTTTGAGTTTTAGCTCCTCGTCTTTGCTACTGATAGATGGTCTCGATGTCATTTTTTGGAGATATTTGTTCCCCTTGGGTATATGTTGTCCCCTTATCTTTCATTCACACTAAGAAGTTCTTTTTGTTGGTTTTGACTCTTATTTACATTAGGATATCAAATATTTTGGTTTTCCTGATCTTGATGCAGAAATTGTCTATGTAATTGGAGCACAATCATATTTTGGCTCTCATGTTTCTTCTCTGGCAGATATTTCCACATGTCATTGTAAAACCTTCTACATGGCATGAAGGTTCTGTTTTTTCAAAAAAAAAAAAAAAACAAAAACAAAAACAAACAAAAACAAAAAACAAAAACAAAAACAAAACAAAAAACAAAAAAACAAAACAAAAAACAAAACAAAACAAAAAACCAAAACAAAACACAAAACACAAAACAAAACAAAAACAAAAAACAAAAAACAAAAAACAAAAAACAAAAAACAAAAAACAAAAAACAAAAAACAAAAAACAAAAACAAAAAACAAAAACAAAAAACAAAAACAAACAAAACAAAAACAAAAACAAAAAACAAAACAAAACAAAACAAAACAAACAAACAAACAAAACAAGCAAACAAACAAACAAACAAAAAGCAAACAACAAACAATACAAAACAAAGAACTAAAAAACAAAAACAAAAACATGTTATTGAACACCGAGGATGGTGTTCTCCCAATGGGGAGGGTTCTGTAATAGCTCTAGTAAAAAATTCATGTAAAAAATATAAGACCAAGGTCATGGGACATGCAATCCAAGTTGAATGTTGGGGTAAACATCCTAGTGTGGGTATTTATTTGGTTTATTATGGCTAAGGAAATTGGCAAAGGCAATGGCAAAGGTTTTGGGAGGGCAAGAGGCATTAATTTGCATTTTATTTAAGAAAATAATGGAAATTAGGAGAAAATGAAGGCAGAGGGTCACAAGTTGCATGTGACAAGGAAAATGAAGGAAAATAATGGAAAATTGAAGAAAATAGAGGCCTCATTAATAAAAAGTCTTTTGAGGATCAGTGGGTAGCTTTTTGTCAGTTCAATTTTGGAGCTCTCCCTTTATTCTCTCTCTCTCACTCTTGGACACTTAGATCATTCTTGGAGCACTCAAGCATTGATCAAGGAAAACAAAGGAAGGACCAAGAAGGCAAAGGAAGGCAAGGATAAAGCAAGGAAGAGCAACATCTAGCCTCTACATCAGGATTATTTTGCAGGTATCAATTTTCAATGTGCAATTTCCTTGCTAGCATTGGCATGCATGGTACATGGATGTGTGAATTTGGTTCTCTTATTGTCATTGGCATCAGTTTTTCCAGGTGTGATAGTGTTCTTTAGCCTTGCCTTTCCATTTCAGGATAGCCATGGTGTGATGGGTTCTCTTGTATTTGGTTGAGCTGGATTGTCAGATGGTTTTGAAACTGAGAGAGGTGGTCTCTGAAAGAAAGAACGCAAGGCCTAGGAATCCCTGGACTAGACTAGGATTGTGGTAAAGCCAGATTATTGTGTGCCTCAGTGGGCCTAGGACTCCTTGACCGGTTAATGGAGGGATATATGGTAAATCCTAGAGGTGTGTGCTTTTGATCGGGCCCAGGAATTCTTGACCAATGAATGGTTGAATATATAGTAAATCTTGGAGGTTGGAGTCCTGATTAGGCCTAGGAATCCTTGACTATTGTATGGCTTTTGCATTCAATAATAAGAGGTCTTTCTCCTTGATATTTCATGTGTAAATGTATCTCCTTATATGTTCATTTGATGGTTGTTATATCGTTGTTATTTTTGTTGGTTATATGTTGGTTATTAGTATGTTTTATGATAGACTTAATGTATGGATTTCATCATGTTTTGATTAATAATTTAAAGTACAATGAATATGTGACCTAATAGACGATAATGTAGTTATTGTGATAAGGAAACAATGCTTCTTTACGAATCTCATATAAGTATGAGACCTCAACGCTCATATATGTTGTTATGTCCTATAGATTACATATTTGTGACATGTTTGACGAAATTTATATCATGGCTAGTAGGTGTCTACTCAAGTCATTTATCAAGTGTTTGTGTTAGTACCTGTGTTCCAATGTTATTTATC
Source organism: Pinus taeda (assembly GCA_000404065.3). Taxonomy (NCBI): domain Eukaryota; kingdom Viridiplantae; phylum Streptophyta; class Pinopsida; order Pinales; family Pinaceae; genus Pinus; species Pinus taeda. The sequence goes on along the minus strand of APFE030197387.1, from coordinate 68,716 downwards.
ATTTCTAGAAGTTTCATGAAGTTCTGGGCAGTGCCCTGAGTCTTAACCCTGAAAAAGTGGCACAAAATCTAGGGTCACTAACTTAGAACTAGCTGAAAAAATCCATAGTCATTGGCAAGACCTACTGTGGGAACGACTGGAAGGCCTCAGTTGCGCACATGGTTTTCCATGGGAGCGGCTAGGGGTCCATATCAGTTAAATGTAAACTTTTCTCAGGGGTTGGTCACCTGGAAGGGCTAGTTAACTCCTGAAGGTTCTGTAGCATGTGTGGAAGATAATATTGGTTGAATTATGTTAGTTCCACTTCCTTAACTATACATGGGGATTTGAATCAAATCATAGTAGCCTCTCATCACATGTTTACCGCAACGGACTGGTTAACTTGGGTAAATGTGGGAGGAGGGTGTTATATTCACCTCAAAGTTTTGGAATGAGCTATTTGCAAGTTTGGGGACTGAATTGGCATTCGTTACAGCTTATCAGCCGCAAATGAATGGAAAAATAGAGAGGATAAATAAAATCCTCAAGGACATGTTGAGAATGTATGTGATGCACCATCCAAAGAAGTGGGAAAATCATATTCCACTTGTATAATTTTAATATAATAATGGGCACCAAAAATATTTAAAAATGAGCCCAATTTAGGCACTTTATGGAAGGAGTTGCAATACTCCTATAAGTTGGAGTGATCTAACAAACAAGGTCCTAATTGGGCTAGATATGTTGAAATTGATGGAGCAGAAAATGCAAATTATAAGACATAATTTGAAGGTGGCATAGGACAGGAAGAAAATCTATGTGGATCAGCATAAGGTACACAAATAGTTCCAAGTTGGGGAACGTGTCTATTTGTCGATTACACCCAAAAAAAGTTCCTTAAGATTGGATTGTGTGCCAAGTTGGCACCATTGTTTTGTGGGCCTTTCGAAGTACTTCAAAGGATAGGGCATGTAGCCTATAGATTGGTCTTTCCACCATCGGTGAAACTTCATGATGTTTTCCATGTTTCATTGCTTAAAAGATATGTAGAGGATGTTAATCATGTAATTAAGTCATATGTGTTACAAGTAGAACCAAAGGGAGAGTTCCAGTTGGAACCTCTACGCATCTTAGATAGGATACAATTCATGCTCTAAAACTGGGCAATAGAGAAAATCAAAGTGTGGTGGAGGCTCTTTGGGTCCAAGGAAGACACGTGGGAAATGGCTGACTAGATAAGGGCAACATATCCCTTCCTATTTGCTGAGTGAAGCAAATTGTAAATGCAATGTAAATGTTGTACAAAGATGTGGCATAAAGATCCATTTAATTTGTGGTTGTATTTATTTAAGGCTATTGAACACCAATGACGGTGTTCCCCCTCAAGGGGGAGGGGATTTTTATATCCCCTGGTTAACTTTTTTTTCTTGTTCCCTCTTGTAAATAATTCTAATTATTTGAAATAGATAAGAAAGGGACACATATTCCATTGCTTGAGGTAGGGGGTTGCTTGAGGAAATGGTTGTTCTTTAATGACAAACTTGGCTAGTGGAAAAAAAAAAAATGTGTTGATTGTGCATTGAATCCAACTGAAATGGAAGGATTGGCCCAAGTGTCATTTAGCCCAACCACAAGTAAAGAAAATTACAGAAAAATTAAGAGTGTCATGGGTTACACTGTCAAGTGATTGGTTGTTGGGCAAGTCGTGAAGGGGAACGGGGGTAGTTAATTGGTTTTATAAGAAATGAGGGAGATGCATTTCGGATTTTTCACGAACATGTGGATAGAGAGAAGTGAACATCAGAAAATAAGGTAACACAGGGATTGTTGTGTGGAAAATGCAGAGAGGACTGAAAAAGAAGAGTGATCTTGACGTTGGATTGGGCCCTAAAAAAGGGAGCATGAGTTGTGGAAACCATGGAGAAGGTTTGTTGGTGATTGGTTTTAGAGAGTAAGGCTTGCTTGTAAGGCAGAACGATCCACTGGAATCTTGTGCCCTGTGAACCTATCGAACTAGGGAGAATCACATAAGTGCTTGGGAGGGTTGTTAAACCACTAAGAGTGCCTTGGGGATGAAAATTTGGTGCTTCACTCACTATGGAACCACCTAGGGAAGTGATTTCTCACCCATAGATAGTGTGACCACTGTTGAACCTTCCTGATAGTGGGATTTCTTATCCTTAAAGTGAGTTAGAGTTCTCTACATAGTGAAATGTTGGCGTGACTGTGTTTCTACCTAAATTGTATGAGTAATGAATAGCTTAGTTAGTGGTTGAAGGTTATGAGGGCCTTGTGAAATCCTGTTTCAGTTGTAATGGCTCACTGAAAATACTCAAAATTTCCCCACTCAGGCTTTGGAATCCAGCTCGGGGGTGACAGTTGCAAGCACGGCTTGGTTTTATCTATCTACGGTTGGGTGGAGAGTCATAGTCTTAATCTCAGTTACCCAAATTCAGGGTTAAATTAAGATAAGTTTTTATATGTTTTCTCTGCTACTGAGTTCTCATTGAACTATTGAAATGAATACGGCATTCATGGCATGACTGCATATTGCTTCCTGTAATGAAAATGAAATGGTATATGATACATGACACTATGTGTTGTGATTTTTCACTCATGATTCCAACTAGGGAATCTCAACATGAGTGCTCAATTAGTGTTCCTTATAATAAGATTGGTTGATCCTCTTGTGTTTGTAATTTTTAAGTTTTGAAGTGTTTTCCCTTAGTATTGTGGCCTTACAGCAATGCCTTCATACATTAGTTTATATAAATTCCTAACTTAATGTTGACCTCATGAGGGATGAATGGTTGCCTAAGTTCTGAGACTTCAAAGTTCTTATGAATAGCTCTACATATATGCATTTGTACTTGTAATTTTATGCATGTATTTTCATATGTTAATACACCCTTGTTAGTGTAGGATGTGCTTGTTAAGAAGATTGTGTTATGAGGATACGGGATGTAATGTTCTTGAGCAAAAGGTCTAACTTAAAACTTTTTGTATGTGAGTGAAAAGGGCAATTGACATGCCCCATTGTCGTCCTTGTCAATGAACTGTAAGTATGACCATAAAAATCATGGTGTTTCACTTGATTCGCTACTAATGCAGTGGACGAAGTCTCCTAAGACTGGTAAGGCCACTGAGGCACTTCCTTCCATCTATTGTGGTGTTAATTCCTGCATCGGATTTACTGTAACCATCGTATTCAAGTTTGAGTATACCTCTCATGGCCTAAGTTCTGGGAAGAACCATTGCAATCAATCCAAGTTAGGCTCCTTTCCAATGACTCGATGCATCCTAAAGGACACACACCTCCTTGTCTTGCTTAGAACCATCGTGGTCGAGCCAGGGTCAAATCCCCTTCGCAAATGGCATAGGCGGGAGCCTCGTCTCATTTTTTGTAGCCTTAAAACCTTATCCAAGGTCGTGTTGGGAGTTATCGGGGGAGCAATGGGTTGGATTTAAGGCCATATCACTATCCATAAGACCGAAAAGTTTAACCCATTGCAAGGCTTTTGTAACCAGAGGTCAAGATTGAGCGGGGGAAATCGATAGTTGGGCAAGGACCCGGGATTACTTAAGCCAAAAAGGGTTGCAATCAAGAAGCCCACAAGTTGCATGAGAGGAATGCCTAGGATGATGTTTGGGTTGGGATAGCATGGAAAGAGTGAGACCAATCACAAGCAAATTGTGTGCTGGGAGGAGTGGCCCACATTACACCTTAGCCTGAAGTCTATGTCCGGAAATTGATAGTTGGGCAAGGACCCGAGCTTACTTAAGCCAAAAAGGGTTGCAATCAAGAAGCCCACAAGTTGCATGAGAGGAATGCCTAGGATGATGTTTGGGTTGGGATAGCATGGAAAGAGTGAGACCAATCACAAGCAAATTGTGTGTTGGGAGGAGTGGCCCACATTACACCTTAGCCTGAAGTCTATGTCCCAAACGCATGAAGAGGAGCGGATAATAGAGTGAGCGGGATGATATAAGCCCAATCTGTCATGGCAGACACGTGAGCCCAATGGCCTATCCATTATGTGCGGGTCCACAAATTGGTCAGCCCATCCCCTAAGTGAAAATTGAAACATGCATTGCAATCACTGGGTAACGAAGCTCAGGAAACGAGAGAATAGCTGACAATTAACACCTATCAGTTGACATATAAATTTTATATATATAAGTATGTATGTGTGCATGGAATTTTGCATATTAATGCATAACACAGGGTGGGGAACCCAAACCCAAGAACAAGTCGGAAGTTAATAAATAAAGGCAAAGTGGCATTGGGAGATCAGCGATGGAAATAGCCATGGTTACCACATGGCCAGTTGGATGAGGTGACACATTCTAATCCGCCTAAATTTGAGATGGCCACATCTTTTGATCCGGATGTCATATTAAAGCAAAAAAAAAATTATCACCAAAATCATCTTGACAAGAAAAATGCAACATTGATTTCAAACTAAGGTTTTAGTGAGTTGAAAAGATAAAAAAAATTGGACCCCATTTCCATAATGCTACCATGGATCTTAGGTCAGCATGGTAATTACCCTCCTCCTAACCTGTGTTTTGTAGGGGATTAGGAGGGGGTGTGTTACACAAAACTACTCCCCATGAGGACTCTAGAGGATGTACCTAAGGTTCCTAGCCATGCTTGATAACCTATATGTGTACTTGAGGAAGCCAAGTACACATTCCCTCCTTCATATGAGGAGGTTCTTCCTTCTATAATTGGATCATTTTTAGATCCCTTCTTTTTCTCGGTAATTTTGGACCTATAAACTTTCTTATAATGCCCTTGTTTTCCCCTACATCTCCAATATACCTTTATGAACTTTCCTAGAGATTTATATCTTCCTCTAGATTTAGATCTCCCACTCAAGGAATTATTTTTGTTTATATTTTAGTAGCGACTCTTACAGACAAGGCACTTTACTTTGGATTTCCATGTATTTTTTCTCATCTCCTTCGATAACAAGAATGATAATATTTCATTGAACCTTAAAGTACTTGCATTATTACATATGGCAACAATTAGACTATCTCATGAGTCTGGAAAAGAACATAATAAATTGATGCACTTATCTTAATCTGAAATTTTAATATCAACAAATAATAGTTGGCTTTTGATAGTATGGAAGGAATTTAGATACTTTATTACTAAGTCTCCATACTTCATCCTTAGGTTATATAACTTTTTCCGTAAGAACAATTTGTTCACCAAGGAATTAGACTGATACAAACCCCCTAAATTGTTCCATAAAGCCTTTGATGTAGTTTCCCTTACAAAATTTAGTAATATTGAATCTGAGAGACATAATCGTATTGTGGTCTTTTCCTTTTGATCCAACTTGGTCACTTAATGTTCCCATTTCCAGTTCCCCTTGTGATGCATTCAAGATGTACTTCCAGGGTTGGTGGCACCTAGTTTACTAGAGCCAAATTAAGTCAATAGAGGTTCTGGAGGGATTTTGAGGTGTTCTATGGGGACCAATGGGGATTGCTCATTATATTTCACCATCAAGGTCAGCTCTGCAAAACTTATTCCCATGAAACACCATAGTGTAATAGCTCGTTGGAACAAGAATTAAGAGATCTATAGAATGGGATGGTGAAAAGTGATTTTCATTGGCCTAAGAGATTATAGAGGTCGATTTACCATTTTCCTAGATTAAAAGTGACTTTAATTAGTCACTTATTCAAATAAAAGTGGGGAAATGATTATTTGAGGGAAAAGGGCCAAGTGACTAAAATAAAATAAAATAAAAAGTCACTTAAGATAAGGATAAGAGGAGAAGATTCTAGAGCAGGAAATAAAATAATAAAATAAAGGCTTCTAGAAGGTTGGAGAGGGATCCATTAGATATATAAAACAAGGAGAAGAAGAATATTTGGGATATATTGGATTGTATATTGTATTTATGAGAGGTCTTGAGAACCTAGTTCTTAGCTTCATTCAGTTCCAAGATGAAAACTCTTGGGTTATTTGGTGATATTGGATGAAAACTCGTCTCATCCCTTGGTGCTTTCATCTAGAATTCACAGGTGTGCTTATTAGTTCCAGTTTATTTGATTTGAGAAGCTATTATCATCCAATGTTAATGTTGTAATAAGCTATTATATTAATATAGAAAAGTTGAATATGTAACAACCCCAGTGAAAAGATCATGTAATAAAGGAAAATTAGACCACGATTAAGGGACACTTATTCCAAGTTGAATTTTGGGCAAAGATAGCCTAGTGGACATCACTGGATGTGTGTTTTGTCTAAGGAAACTTGGAAAGGGCTAAGGTAAAGACATTAAAATGAAAAAAGGCATTTTTGGCATATTTATTTATGAAAATAAATAAAATTAGGAGAAAAGTAAGGTGAAACATCACAGGTTGCATGTGAGGAGGAAATTGAAGGAAAATAATGGAAAATGAAGAAACTAGAGGCCTCATTCATAAAAAGGCTTATGAGGATCAATTGGTAACCTTTTGTCAGTTCAAGTTTGGAGCTCTCTCATTATTCTCTCTCTCTCACACTCTTGGTCACTTTGAATTTTCTTGGAGAGCTCTAGCTTTGGATCAAGGAAGGAAAAGCAAGCAAAGGGAAAGGAAGGAAAGTAATGATTAAGGAAGAAGAGCGGGATCAAGAAGCTTTAGTAGGAATACTTGCAGGTAATCTTTTCCATGTGTGATTTCCTAGTTGTTTTGGACATGCATGGCATTGCATGGTTGTGTATGGTTCTCTTGTTGTTGGTGGCATGGTTTTATCAGGTTATGACAGTGGTTTCCAACCTATCCTTGCCTTTTTCCAGATGCCATGGTATATTGGAATTTTTATCTCGATTTTGAGCTTTGGTTTGTCAGATGGATTTCAGAATCCGAGGCGGAGGTGGTCTCAAGTTTCATTACCAAAGGCCTAGGAATTCCTTGACCAATTTTGGCAGGATACACGGTAAATCCTAAGGGAGGAGTCTCGTTTTAGGACCTAGCGATTCGGGTTTGGATTATGGTAAATCTTGAGAGACTAGTCTTGATTTAGGGCATAGTGATCTAGGATTGGATTGCAGTAAATCCCGAGAGAGAAGGAGATGAAAAAATCCTCAAGGATAGTGATGGATTTCGGATGGCATTCCAAGTTCAGTTTGGTTGTGATCAGAGCACCGATTTTGGTGTGATCACACTTTGATGAGGGTGGAGGTGGTTTAGCATCTAGATTCCCTTGGTTGTTCTTGGATTGGTTTTTCTATGATATCCTACATTCATGTTTGGAATATGGCACAGGAGTGACTGGATGAAACAGAGATTTGGTTCAGCCATGTCTATGGTCGGGTGATACATGGAAGTCCCGAACCTGGTCAGATTTTCTTATGTTAAATAAAAGCTAAGTTCTCTTACATTTGCACTTGTTTATATGTGGATTTAATGGTTGTCATATCTCTAATATTTATATGGTTTTATGTTGGTTACAAGCATGGTTATATGATTGGTTCAAGTCATGGTTATTTCATGTATTTACTTTTTATTGTTAAATGGATGGATGCAAGACCAAATTGATGTTATAACAGTTCAATGGAGAAGGTAGTGATCCTTGTGGTTATGTTTAATAATTTCTTTTAGTCATTCATGCTCTATCTTGTATCCTAGACCTGTAGGTTGCATTTATGCCACGTGTTTGACATAATGTCAGTCCAGTTGGGGATGCTCAGGCCTAGTCCTGAGGTTGAATTTTGATTTGTTTATCTTGTCATCATGTCTTTGATGGATTCTGGAGGTTGTAACAAGTTATGGGCAAAGTGTCTCAAACTTAGCAAGTGTAGCTTCTTTCAGAGTAAGGTACATTACTTGGGGCATGTTGTCTCCAAGGACGACATAGTAGTAGATCCAGAAAAAAAGGGCTCTCATGGAGTGGGTAGCTCCTAAGAATGTGGATGAGGTAAGATCAATTATGGAATTGGAAGGTTACTACAAGAGGTTCATCAGTAACTTATCACGCATTGCATATCCTATCACATCATTGCAGTGAAAAGGTAAGAAGTTCGAATGGACAAAAGAATTTGGGGTTAGTTTTGAGTAGCTTAAGAAATTGTTGACACATGCACTAGTGTTAAATATTATGGATCTAGACAAGGAGCTTGTAGTATGTACAAATGCTTCCAAGAGAGGATTTGGTCGATTTCTCATGCAAGAAGGAGGTAGTGTGCTATGAGTCATAGAATGATCTGAATTGGAGAAGATTAGTAATTATGTGCTAATTCCCCATTCAAAAATAAACCCAAGATGCTTACCATTTGTGTTTTCAAGTGCTTAAGGATTCAAAACTTTTGCATAATTAACAGATTCCCATGATAGTTTCTTATGTAAATGTTATAAATAGTTTAACATAAAAAATATGTTGCACAACATCAATATAACAGAAATCAACATCAAAATATAACACACAACAAACACAAGATAAAGGAGTTCACCCCTCCTAGGCTACGTCTCCTTGGTCCAACTTCCAATGGTTGGGGCCTCTCTATTATGCTCAAATTACATCAAAGGTGTGTTTTCACTGCTTAGATGCCTCTGAAACCTTACTCAGTGAGTTTAGAATGCTGAAAAATTCTAGAATTGACTATTTTTGCATCAAATTTGGATAAGAACTGAAGGAGTTATGACTTCTCCTAGTTCTCCCACTATTTGTTCCACAAAATGCTCCAAAACCGGCAGAAAACTACAAATTAGCCCCAAAATCCGCTAATCAAGCAATAATTTCACCATGCAGTGGGCCATATCCTGTCAGCCTTATCATAGCTCGCAATTAGTGGGTGGAATGCCTTGTTTACCTGACGAAATGTTACAATTATGATATCGCCAACCCACTAGAGTTTTAAACTATGAAATATAATGTTATCGCGTCTAGGGTCTTTCACATTCGGGATTTAACTTGTGTCGAGGCATGTTCCTATTAATACTGCAATTGTTATATGTGATCGCATCGCATCACACCGCTAACCTTCTCGAGGTCGGGGTTGATACCTGTTCCCTGATCACTTTCACCGATTGCGATTACGATTTGATCGCATCACAACACAACCTACCGGGGGCTAATTTGAAACACCTTTTTTTCCTACCACTGGGATATGCAATTTTCGATGGGAAATGGTGGGCTACCACTTGGTACCTCCTTATTTGCTAAAGAGTTTCCACACCATCACAATCCTGCCATGTAGCCAAGTCAAACCTGAACTTTAACTTGCTCTAACTTCTGCATACGAACTCGGTTTTGAGTGTTGTTCACACCGTTGGATTCAAAATGATGAGCTCTTCAATCTAAAGCTAAGTTTGACAAGATTCTGACACTTTGATTTTTGAGCATAATTTTATGCACCTGATCACTCCTCCCCACTGGAAGCCTTTTGGACCCCAAAAGGATCACTTTCACTTATTGAACAGATGAGGGTATTGTTCCCTCACCTTCCCCACTTCAATCCATTTGGCCTTTGATGGATGTGTACCTTTGAGACCCACCCGAAGATAATCAATATTTCCTCTTTTGGTTGTCCTTGTCCTTCTGTCAAGTATAGTGTCTTGTTGAAGCGCATCAAGGTATTCTCGAGAAAAGTCTTCAATAGATGGAATTTGGACATTCTCTCCTTGATATTCAATCAAAGGAGGTTCATACAATCTTAAATTTTCAACATTAACAACAAAATAGATTTGCATATATGAAGGCAAATCAAGCTTGAAAGCATTATTACCAATCTTTTCCAGAGTTTTAAATGGACCATAACAAATTGGTTTCAGCTTTTTACCTTCACCTCGAAGCATTTCCTTTGCTAATGTATAGCCAAAATTCATCACCTACTTGAAATTGATGATCCACACGATGCTTATCATGCCTTGCCTTATACTTGCCTTGACTCTTTTCTAGTTGTTCTTGAACTGTTTGGTGAATCAACTGAATTTGCTCAATGAATTTATTTGCTCTGCCTATGTCACTATGTCCATCTACAGCTACATCTTTCTCAAAGATGAAATCCAAAGGTGATTTAGGCAAATAAGCAAGACATGCCTCTAAGGCGAAGTTAGAGTAGAAGAGTGTTTTGCTCGATTGTAAGCATGTTGAATATAATGCAACTGTTCATCCCACAACTTAGGATGTTTGTTGCAATATCCTCTTAGAAAATGAATGATTTTCCTATTAACCATTTCAATTTGACCATCTATTTGCAGATGAAAGGTTATACTTTTCTTCAATTTGGTGTCCATCAAGTTCCATAAACTTGACCAAAAATTCCCAACAAATCAAGAATTACAATCACTTATAATAGAAGTAGGCAATCCAAAATGAACTCATACATTTTGAAAGAAAATTTGAGTTGTTTGTTCAGTTGTAATTTTCTTTTTACAAGGCATTAACATGCACATTTTATTGAACCTATCCACAACTACATACAAATAATCATGACTTTTCCTTGACAAAGGAGGACCTGTTACAAAATCCATAGAAACACTTTCCCATGGTCTTGAAGGCACTAGAAGTGGTGTGTACAATCCTAGTTTCCTATTACTAGGCTTACTAACCACACACAATGAACAATCTCTTATAAAACATGACACGCTTTCAAGCATACGAGGCCAATAAAAATACCTCTAAAGATATTCCACTATTTTACTTACACCGAAATGTCCAGCAATAAGAGAAGTGTGCACTTCCCTTGTGACATTTACTCTCTCTCTCCTCATGTGGAACAAAAAGTTTTCCCAAATTATATAGCATATTATCATGTACACGGTAGTCTAATTCCTCAACTTGGTGGCCCTGACTCAAGTTTAAATATACCTCTTGAAAGTCAGCATCCTGTGTGTATTGTTCAACATAACTTTCAGGCAAAACAAAATTATTCTTGAGTAAAATGGCTACATTTACAACCGGTCCAGAAATCATATCAGCAACTCTGTTATAAATGCCTTTCTTGGACCTGATTACCAAGGGGAATTTCTGTAAAAATCCCATCCAACAAAAGTGCCTTGACTACTGCAATTTAGTTTTAGATTGCAGATATTGCACACATTGATGATCGATGTGAATAATGGTTTCTTTTCCCATCAAATAATGCTTCCATTTTTTCACACTTTGTACTAATGCATAAAGCTCTTTATCATACATAGGATAATTAATAACAACACCATTAAAAATTCAGAATGAAATGAAATGGGCTTATCGTGTTGTAAAAGAAATGCACCCATGGCATAGTCACTTGCATTTGTCTATATTTCAAAGGATTGTTTCAAATCTGGCAATGCCAAAACTGGGGCTGAACTGATCTTTTGTTTCAAAGAATCGAATGCTTTTTGATGTTTGCCTCCCCACTAGAAGACAACGTCCATGATGGTCAACGCATGTAGTGGAGCTGCTATGGAGGAAAAAATGGCAATAAACTTCCTCCAGTACGGCGTTGCTCCTAAAAAACTCCTTACTTATGTGACTAATTTGGGTATTGGCCAATTCACAATGACCGAAACTTTAGAGGGATCAATATGCATCTCGCCTCCTCCAACTATGTGGCCCAAATACATTAAAGAATTTTTCCCGAATTCACATTTAGACATCTTTAGAAATAACTATTCTTTTCTCAAGACATCCAACACTTTCCTAACATGCTTGACATGCTCTTCTCATGATTTGTTGAATATCAAAATATCATCTAAATAAAAAATTACAAATTCATCAAGAAAGGATCCTAAAACATCATTCATAACTCTCATTAGTGTAGTTGGAGCATTGCAAAGACCGAAAGGCATTACCAACCACTCAAACAATCATTGTTTGGTTTTAAAACTAGTCTTCAAAATGTCCTCCTCGACTATTCTTACTTGATGATATCTACTTCTCAAGTTTAATTTAGTGAAATACTTTTGCATTTTTCAACTGATCTAGCAAATCATCTATTTTGGGCACTGGGTATCGATTCTTTATTGTAATCTTATTCAAAGCTCGATAATCTACACACATGTGCCAAGTTCCATCTTTCTTCGATACCAATACAATTAGTGAACCATATGGTGAAGTAAAAGGATGAATTACTCCTTTATCTAACAATTCCTAGACTTGTTTTTTAATTTCTAAACTTTCCAGAATTGACATTGGATAAATACCATTGTTTAGGAATGGACAGTCCTATTGTAGCTTAATTTCATGTTGAATTCCTCTTTTTGGTAGTAGTCCTTTTGGTTCTTGAAACATGTCCCCATATTGATTGACCACATGAACCAATTCAGCTTTCAGCTTCACATCATGGCTTGCAAAGGATTCCTACTCTGTGTCATTCTTCTTCTTGATCATGAGGAGCACGAGATGCTTACTGGAATTAACCAGTCGTTTCGTTTCACCTGCATTTGCCAAAGACATATTAAGTTTACTACGATGGCTCTCACAATGTACTCCACTCCGTTTTTGAAAAAATAGTATTTGTTCTCAAATATGTGGAAAAAAGACTTCATGTCATACAAATACGGACTTCCCAAAACAATTCCTGAGATATCCAATGGCACAACCTCTAATTCGACTTCATCAATCAAATTAGTAGTGATTGCAAACCTGAAAACATTGTCGAGTGACCTGTAAATTAGCATCCTTGGTTATCCAACCTAATGGATATTGTTTATGATGGGGCACGGTTTACAGATTCATTTTCTTAACCAAATCCGTAGAAATTAAGTTGGCATGTGATCCACTGTCAAACAACGTATCGATTTTGATATGTTTGGAAATGACTCAGATATGGAATATATCTATTCGGTTTTCCCCATTTGAAATGTTGTGGGTATTATTTGTTGTGGTGATACTTGCTACGGTTGCCTCTTTCCTGACCTCTTTGCCATGTATTTTCCTTTGGTTACTGTGGTTGTGATTTTTGTTTCATCCCCTAAGTCTGAACCCAAGTCTTATTATGCAGCAGCATTGGTATTTTGTTTCCCTTTATTGTTGTATTTATTCGGTCGTAATTCTGGATGAAGCTTCCAACAATGCGCTTCATAATGTCTTTCCTTGGGACAATTCTTGCACACGGGTCTCTCCCCTTCTTTCTTAACAAAAGCATTTTTCTTTTGCTTTCCTTTAAACTTCTTCCCTTTTTCAACACTCCGAAATGACTTCTTCTTACCTTCTTCTTGCATATTTTTCCCTCTTGCTTCAAGGTGTGTAGCTTGAACACATACCTCATCAAGATTTGTGGGACTGAACATAAGAATGGTATGTCGAAGATAGCTATGCAACCCTCTTATGTATTTCAGCAAGGTATCTTGTGACTATAACTCTACTCCTAGCATAAGAGCTCTTTTCCTAAACTCTTGAGTATACTCTTGCACATTTTGACCTTTCAACTGTCTGAAATTTTTCCAATTCATAATGGCTTTTTGCATATGAGCTAAAGGGTAGAACTGTCTTTTTATAGCAACAATGGAATCAGACCAAGAAATAGAGATCTTACCATGTTTTTTGTTCTCGTCTTGAGTCCTTGCTTCCCACCATACAAGTGTTGTACCCTCCATTCTCAATGAAGCCAACTGAATCTTGATATCATCACCTTGAAGGTTCTGAATTCTACAATACACCTCCAACTGACGAGTCTAGTTATCTAGCTTCTCTACATTAACTTCTCCATTGTACATAGGCAACTCGAATTTAACATCAAGCTTCAGAAAAGGTGATTTACCAACCCCTTTTGAAGAATGATGAGGAGTATGAGTAACGGTGGTATTGGTGGAAGAGTGTGCAGATGCTTTTGAAGAAGAAGATGGTGGAGATGGTGGAGGGTTGTCTCCATTACCATTATTTCCTTTTCCTTTATCTTATTTTCCATTGCCTCCTCCTGAAGAGCCTGCTCCATTGGGAGGCTTGGAACTTTCTCTTTGTATTCTGTTGTTCCTCTCTTCATAGAGAACCTTAACCATCTCTGTCATATCAAAGAAAGTCGTTTTGAAGGTCTTCTCATCTTCTATCATGATAGTTTCTCCTTCATGAGACATGGTCTCCGAAGACTCAACTATAACTTGAGGTTGTATTGGTGTTGGAATCTCAACCGCAACTTCTACAACTTGAGGTTGTACTAGTGTAGAAGACTTTGGAAACCTTTCTCTTCTTCCCTTTGACCCAATTTCATGGCTTTCAACCAACTTTCCTTCACCTCTTTTGAGCTTTAACCTTGTGAGCATGACATAAACTTGCAAACAATTAAATCCTTCTTTCATAAAGCAAATCTAGTAAGAAAAACCAGTGCTCTAATACCAACTTGATCTGAATTGGAGTAGATTAGTAATGTTGTACTAATTCCCCATTCAGAAATAAACCCAAGATGCTTATCATTTGTGTTTTCAAGTGTTTAAGGATTCAAAACTTTTGCATAATTAATATATTCCCATGAGAGTTTCTTATGTAAACACAATAAGCACATGATAAAGGAGTTGACCCCTCCTGAGCTACGTCTCCTTAGTCCAGCTTCCAATGGCTTGGGCCTCTCTATTATGCTCAAATTATATCAAAAGTATGTTTTCAATGCTCAAATGCCTCTGAAACCTGTCTCAATGAGTTTAGAATGCCAAAAATTGCTAGAATTGACTATTTTTGCATCAAATTTGGATAAGAAATGGAGTTACGCCTTCTCCCATTTCTCCCACTATTCATTCCACAAAATGCTCCAAAACCGGCAAAAAACTACAAATTAGCCCCAAAATACACTAACCAGGCAATAATTTCACCGCACCACGGGCCATATCCTATCGGCCTTATCGCATATCATAATCAACGGGTTTCAGCGAGCGAAATGTCTTCTTTACCCGGCAAAATGTTGCGATTGCGATATCGTGGACCCATTGGAGCTTTAAACTATGACATATAATGTTATCGCATCCAGGGTCTTTCACATTCAAGACTTAACTTGTGCCGAGGCCGATTCCTATTACAGCTGTGATTGTGATATGTGATTGTGATATGTGATCACATTGCTAACATTGTTGGGGCTGGGGCCGATACCTGTTCTCTGATCCCTTTCACCAATTGTGATTGCGATTTGATCGCATCACACCCCAACCTACTGGGAGCCAATTTAAAAAACCTTTTCCGCCTACTGCTGCGATATGTGATCTGCGAGGAACTATGGTGGGCTACTACTTGGCACCTCCTTATTCGTTGAAGACTTGCCACATCATGTCAATCCTACCATGTAGACAAGTCAAACCTGAACTTTGACTTGCTCTAACTTCTGCATACGAACTCGGTTTTGAGTGCCGTTCACACCATTGGATTTAGAATGATGAGCTCTTCAATCTGAAGTTGAGTTTGACAATATTCTAGCACTTTGATTTTTTAGCATAATTTTGAGCACCTGATCAAGAAAACTGAATGAGAACGAGCAGAACTATCCAATGCTTGATCTTGAGCTAGTAGTGATTATACATGCATTGAAGATGTGGAAACACTATCTTTGCGCAAAAGGTTTATATTGATGAGTGATCACAATGGGTTGATATATTTGTTTGACTAGTCGAATGTGAATGTTAGGCAAGCTATATGGTTGGCTACCATTATTGAGTTCGACTTCGGGATCATATACATCAAAGGAAAGCAGAACCGGGTTGCATATGCTCTTAGCAGGAAGGTACAGGTAAATCGCATAGTAGCTATGGGCTCTTATGCGATAGAGTTACAAGATACGATCTTACAGGAAAGATAACAGGATGATAAATACATGGATATCATGCATAGGTTACAGAAGAGCATAGGTACAGGTACAAGTACAAGTACAAGTATATGTGCAGGTACAGGTACAATTACAGGTGATCAGGATGCAGACTATCATCTCAAGGCAAATGGTTTGGTGATATTTAGAGACAGGATCTATGCGTTGAATTGTAGTTAGTTGAAGAAGCTTATATTGAGAGGGATCCATGTCAATCCATACTCAGGTCATCTGAGATATCAGAAGAGATTGACGGTGGTGAAGAAGTTCTACTATTGGTCGAATCTGAAGAAGGAAGTGGCAGACTTTCGTGGCTAGATGTTTAGATTGTCAACAGGTCAAGGTGGAATGTAAGCATCCATGTGGTTTATTACAACCTATAGCGATTTCGGACTGGACATGGGAGGTTATTTCCATGGATCTTGTTATAGGTCTTCCAAGGACAGGGGGGCAGCATGATTCTATTATGGTTGTCGTTGACAGGTTGAGCAAGTTAGCTCACTTCATTCCATTGAAGACTACATATTCAACCAGTGAGGTAGCACAGGTGTTCATCAGAGAGATAGTGACATTACATGGTTTTCCAAAGAAGATTGTGTCGGACATGGATGCAAAGTTCACTTCCATGTTTTGGAAGGAGCTATTTGCATGTTTGGGCATACAGTTGGCCTTCAGTACAGCCTATCATTCGCAAACATATGAATAGACAGAGAGGATCAACAAGATCTTGGAGGATTTGTTGAGGATGTACGTGATGCACCAGTAGAAGAAATGAGAGGAGTATCTTCCATTGGTTGAGTTCACATACAACGATAGTTATCAAGAGCCATTGAGGATGAGTACTTTCGAGGCATGTATGGGTGGAGTTGTAGCACTCCCATCAGCCACAGTGATCCAGTGAACATGGTATTTATTGGAATGGATATGTTGGTGGAGATGGAGTGGGAAATACAAGTTATAAAGGAGGATCTAAAGGCGGCACAGGATAGACAGAAGAGTTATGCAGATCGGCACAGGGTATTCAAGGAGTTTCAGGTTGGGGAGCATGTGTATTTGTGTATGAAGCCCAAGAAAATATCTTTGTGGATTGGTTCATGTGACAAGTTGGCACCACAATATTGCAAGCCTTTTGAGATCCTTTAGAGGATTGGACTAGTGGCATATCGACTTGCACTGCCCCCAACCGTGAATTTCCATGATGTTTTCCATATTTCATTGCTTAAGAAGTATATAAAGGATCTTGATTGTGTTAATGATTGGTTTGTATTGCAGGTGGAGAAAGAAGGAGAGTTCCAGCCAGAGCCTTAGTGCCTATTGCAGCAGAAGCATCTCATGCTTAGGAACAGAGCCATAGAG
This sequence comes from Pinus taeda, assembly GCA_000404065.3. Lineage (NCBI taxonomy): Eukaryota > Viridiplantae > Streptophyta > Pinopsida > Pinales > Pinaceae > Pinus > Pinus taeda. Next base: position 51,668 of record APFE030197387.1, on the reverse strand, counting down.
AAAGTTAAAGTGCAATGGAAGCACTTTGGGCCTGAAGAAGCTACATGGGAGATGGCAGATCAGATCAGAGCCTTGTATCCTTCATTGGTTGTCAGTTGAGGCAAAGCAGTTCTGGTTTGATATTGGTTTATGTTTGGCATATGTTTTGATAATCTTTTGGTATATGTATGTATATGTATATGGATGTAAATACCATCATGAGCTAAGTTATAAAGCTCCAATAAGCGGTATGGTTATTATATTTACATGTTGTCATATTGTTTTGGTTTTGAGCAGGTCTTTCATTATAAATACTACAACGAGCTAAGTTATAAAGCTCCATGGGTAGTATGTTTGCTTTTCAGCGGTTTTGTTGAGGTCATGGCGTGGTTTAACATCGAGGACAGTGTTCCCCAAGGGGAAGGGTTCTGTAACAGCCCTGGTGAAAAGTTCATGTAATAAAAGTTAATAAAGGAAACATAAAACCATGGTTAAGGGACACTTATTCCAAGTTGAATGTTGGGCAAAGATATCCTAGTGAGCATCACTGGATGTGTGCTTTGGCTAAGGAAAATTGGCAAAGGCTAAGGCTAAGGCATTAAAACACAAAAATACATTTTTGGTACATTTATTTATGAAAATAAATGAAATTAGGAGAAAATTAAGGTGAAAGATCACAGGTTGCATGTGAGGATGAAATTGACGGAAAATAATGGAAAATGAAGAAAATAGAGGCGTCATTCATAAAAAGGCTTATGTGGATCAGTTGGTAACCTTTTGTCAATTGACGTTTGGAGCTCTCCAATTATTCTCTCTCTCACACACTCTTGATCACTTCGAGTTTTCTTGGAGCACTCTAGCTTTGGATCAAGGAAGGAAAATCAAGTAAAGGGAAAGGAAGGAAAGCAAGGATAAAGGAAGAAGAGCAGGATCAAGCAGCTTCAACAGGAATATTTGCATGTAACCTTTTGCATTTGTGATTTCCTAGCTGGTTTGGACATGCATGGCGTTGCATGTTGGTGTATGGTTCTCTTGCTATCGGTGGCATGGTTTTGTCGGATTATGACAGTGGTTATCAGTCTAGCCTTGCCTTTTCTTAAATGCCATGGTATGTTGGGATGTTTATCTCAGTTTTGAGTTGTGGTTTGCCATATGGATTTCGGAATCCTAGGCGAAGGTGGTTTCAAGGTTCATTCCCAAAGGCCTAGGAATCCCTTGACCGATTTTGGTGGGATAAACGATAAAGCTTGAGGGAGAAGTCTCGGTTTAGGGCCCAGTGATCTAGGTTTGGGTTGTGGTAAAGCCTGAGAGATTGGTCTTGTTTTAGGGCCTAGTGATCCAGGATTGGATTGCGGTAAAGCTGAGAGACAAGGAGATGGAAAATTCCTCAAGGATAATGATGGATTCCATATGGCATTTCAAGTTTGGTTTGGTTGTGATTGAAGCACTGGTTTTGGTGTGATCATGGTTTGATGAGGGTGGAGGTGGTTTAACCTCTGGATTCCCTTGGTTGTTCTTGGGTGGGTTGCTCTATGAGATCCCACATTCATGTTTGGAATATGGTATGAGGGTGACTGGCTGAAAGAGAGATTTGGTTTAGCCATGTCTATGGTCGGGTGATACGTGGAAGTCTCGAACCTAGTTGGGTTTGCCTAAGTTTAATAAAAGATAAGTTCTTTTACTTTTGCACTTGTTTATATATGGATTTAATGGTTGTCATATCTTTGATATTTATATGGTTGTATGCTGGTTATAAGCATGGTTATATGATTGGTTCATGTCATGGTTATTTCATGTATTTACTTGTAATTGTTAAATGGATAGATGCAATACCTAATTGATGCTATAACAGTTCAATGGAGAAGGTGGTGATCCTTCTGGTTATGTTTAATAAGTTCTTTCATTCTTCCATGCTCTTTCTTGTATGTTAGAGTTGTAGGTTGCATTGATGCCAAGTTTTTGATAGAATGTCAATCTTGGTTAGGGATGTTAAGGCCTAGTCCTGAGGTTGAATTTTCATTTGTTTATCTTGTAATCATGTCTTTGATGGATTCTGGAGGTTGTAAAAAGTTTTGGGCATATGCCGGGATTCTGGGTTAGCAAAGTAGCTCAAATATCGAGGATGTGGGCACAGGTTGCTCACAAGAGTCCAGGGACTCTAGAACATAGGCCTGTGAGAGTGACTTTGGCTTCTAGATGTTGTCATGGCTATAGCATGAGAGCGCCCAGGGGATAATAGGTTTAAAATATCAGTGGGACTCAGGTACATGATGTCTGAGTGGCTGACATGACTCCTGAGGGTGTTATTGCTAATGTGGATGGGTTTGTTTAAGGTGTTATGTTGATTCCATTTCCTTAAGGTCACCAAGGAGGTTGAATCCCTTATAGTACCCTCTCTCACCACATGTTTTGTTAGGCCCCTATACTACTAGTGTAACCCCTTATTGTTATTAGTACATCCCCCTTATTATATCAATGTACCCATGTAGTGCCCATATTTTTACTATTGTGCCCCATAGAATCCCACTATTGTTATTATTGTGCCCTTACAATATTATTGTTATGTCGGCTCTTATTATGTTATGACCCCTTAGACTCCTATATATAGAAAGGAGGTGTTTTCATTTGTATCATCGAAGCATTGTTCATTTATGTAATACAAAGGAGGTTTCCCCCTCGAAGAGGCTGAATTCTAAGGCGTTGATCTATCTTTTCTATCTTTTCTTGAGCTAGTTTCATAACATTTGGTATCAGAGCTTTGGATTTTAGGGTTTCGCTGATCCAAACAGGTCATCATGGCATTTTCGCTATAACATTTTCTCTGTGATGTTTCAGAAGTCACAAAAAAAACCCATTTGAGAAGAAATCGCATTGAACCTTGGGTCCGAATTTCAGAGCTTTTCACTTGATATGTACTGAGATATGATCTGAGGAAGTTGGTCTTTTTGCAGACTCCTGAATTACATTCCAAACAGGTGACCTGGGGAAAATCGTCATAACTTTCTCTCTGGGGATTGGATTGAAATTTCATAAGAAAGTGCAGAAAGAGGACGGACTTTAGTTTCGTTTATGCATTTTTCAGATCCAAAGGTCGAAACAGTGACTCGTGGCACGTTGTACAAGTTCGCTCTACTGAACTAGTCTATAATCAAGTCACTCTGGGAGATTTCGCATAACTCTTCATTGGAGAATCCAATTGGGGTCAGACTGGTGGCATTGGAAAGAGGACACAGAGGACTACTTCAGGTCATAGTTTTAGAGCTTAAAGATCTAAAAGTACATAGTTACAGTCATTTCAAGATTGCTCCTTAAATCAAGAAAAAGCAAGATGAGGAAGTTTGATGGCAAGGATCCGGAAAATTGGATACGTCAGATGGAGCAATATTTTGATCTACATGGTGTACCCTTGTTACAAAAGGTATGTATTGTATCTTCATATTTAGAACCGGATCAATTTTTATGGTATAAAGGGCTTTGTTCTCGTAAAAAACTTATTACGTGGTCAATTTTCATGGAGGAAATGATAGCACATTATGAGGATACAAAGAGAAACACCTTCTTTAGAGCAACACCACAACAATTGGAAAGAGTAAAAGGGCTTTGTGACATAGTGGAAAGCAAAATTATGGAAACCAAGAAACATACCCCTCACAACTATAAAGATGGAAGTGTGGTTTCTCCTAGCCTTCCACAACCTACAAGGGTTACACCACAACAATTGGAAGAAAAAAGAGAAAAAGGGCTTTGTTACAATTGTGATAGCAATTGCACTAAAGGTCATAAGTGTGCTGAGAAGAAATTATTTTACATAGAATATGAAGGAGGAAAAGGATCAAGAATCATCAAAAGAAGAGGATATATGCCAGGACCCCACCCCAGAGAAAGAAGAAATTAATCATACCATATCTTGTAAAGCATTGGCAAGAATTACCACTCCTCAAACTCTCAAGATAGAAGGACATATCAAGAAGGAAAAGGTGCAAGAAGTGAAAGATCACATAGAAAAAGAAGAAATGAATCGAACCATATCCTGTAATTCATTGTTCGAAATTACCATTCCTCAAGCTATCAAGATAGAAGGACATATTAAGAAGAAAAATGTTCAAGAAGTGAAATATCACATCGAGCATCAAGAAATGAATCCGGCCATATCTTGTAAAGGATTGGAAGAAATTACCACTCCTCAAACTCTAGAGATAGAAGGACATATCAAGAAGAAAAATTTTCAAGCAGTGAAAGATCACATTGAGCATCAACAACAAGTTCTCCAACTTTTAAAGGATAACGCCACTTTGGTGCAAAATCAAATTAAACAACAGGTACATCAACATCATAGTGAAAAATGTTTTGATGTAGGTGATTGGGTATTTTTATTGCTATGTCTCAAGCAAGTTATTTATGAGAAGGAAATGTTGGTAATACTACATGCACTTAAAAAATGGCGGCCTTACCGTATGGGAAGACTCTTCAAGGATGAGGATGTGGAAGCACTGTTTTGTGCTATTTCTATTATCCAACCAGATTGGATAAGTGAAGAAAGGGATGAATGGAAGAAGGACGAAGAAGTATGGCCACTAATTCAAAAGTGGCAAAAGATCCCAATTCAAACAATATTGTTAGAAATTGAAGAGGAAGGAAAAATCATATTGGAACCTGCAGCAGTCACAGAAACAAGAACCCGACAGCTACCAAATCGATCAATTTCAGAGTATATCATCAAGTGGAAGAACTTACCAGCTGAAGATTCCACATGGGAGGAAAAAAAATTTATAAAAAAGCATCAAGAACTACTCAAGCGTTGAGGACAACGCTTTTTGAAGGAGAGGGGCATGTTAGGCCCCTATACTACTAGTGTAACCCCTTATTGTTATTAGTACATCCCCCTTATTATATCGATGTACCCATGTAGTGCCCATATTGTTACTATTGTGCCCCATAGAAGCCCACTATTGTTATTATTGTGCCCTTACATTATATTATGTTGGCTCTGATTATGTTATGACCCCTTAGACTCCTATATATAGAAAGGAGGTATTTTCATTTGTATCATCGAAGAATTGTTCATTTATGTAATGCAAAGGAGGTTTCCCACTCGAAGAGGTTGAATTCTAAGGCATTGATCTATCTTTTCTATCTTTTCTTGAGCTGGTTTCATAACATGTTTACCCTGGTTGGCCAGTTTCTTGGGCAGATAAGGGAGGAGGGGGCGTTACAAAATATAGTCAAGTTTGTGGCTATCTATCTTGTGTATTTTTTCATTGAAGTATTTCCGGGTTGCTTTGTGTCGATGTTTTTGTGTTATTCTTGTTAAGATTTTTTTATGGAAATTTTTTTCTTGAAGATCCTAATTAAAATAATATGGGATATTATAGTGTTATCAAAAGCTAGCTTTCCTGGTAGCATTAGGGTTTCTTACTTGAAAATTGATTTCGAGGTATCTATGGAATTTTTTTTGGACGTACCAAAGAGAAATTAGTTTTAGTGATTCTCCACAATCACCCTAGCTAGAATCTCATCAATTTCAGTGTTTTCTTATATCCACTCTAGTTGGCTTATTATTGTTGATTATATTGGATCAAATTGCTTCAGATCTGCCTATTTCTTCATAAGACCAAGTTCTTGTGACAAAAGGTGATTTCATGTACCAAAAGCCTAGTTCTTGCGCCAAAAGCAGAATTCCTGTGCCAAATTTATTTTCTGTTTTGAGGGTTGGGAACCATCATCATTATGAAGATAAAGCATCTTATTGTGAGGGCGAGATCACTCAATTGTTGGAAAATTGAGTACAAAGGAATCGATTTTCATTTTCTACAGAGGTTGTGGGCTTAAATCTTATGCAATTTGGGTCAATCAATTATGGAGGTCGAGAGCTTATTTTTTGTTACACACTGAGAACATTTCCCTATTGTGAATCACGTTAATTATAAGAGGGTAAATTGCATTTGCTACAAGTTTGTATAATATAAGTTTATGTATCAACTTGTTCATATGCAAAATATATCATATCTTTAGATACGTCGTGTTTGTCTTGTTATAGCTCCAAATCTCACTATTATGGTTTGTGATGCTACACTCATGGCCTAAGGAAACCCCTCCTTCCAGACCTGGTCCAAAATCTAAAAAACAGTGTTTTATTCCTTGTACGCGACATTGCCCTGAGTTAAACGCGTGTATACGCGGGTTCATATATACCCAACCCGCGTATATGTATTAAAACACTTAAAAAAATATAAAACTCCTTATTTTCGGGCGGAGATCGCGAGTTTTACCTACTGATCACCTGTTAGTGCCCGTGGCCTCAACTGTCCCCAACCAATTCCTAACTAAAAAACTACTTTGGAATTGGTATAAAAAGACACCAAAGGGAAGGCCTAAAGGAGGAGAGAAGAGAGAGAAAGGTTATTATACCGAGATTTCCACCTGATCAGGTCTGAAGACCCTTGTGCCTTCTGCACTTCCCCCATTTGTACAGGAAACCCTTGTTTCCTTGTGATTTGATGTTCATCCCTTAGTTATGACATGTTGGAGTGAGTATTGGAAGGAGATCTACTAGAGGCTTGAGGCGGGACGGATCCAGAAGGAGGCTGAGCTTTGAGCCTGCAGAGGTTGCTCGGGTGATATTGCTCTTTTCTGTATTATTCTATTTGTCTAATAAAGAAACACGTCTTATTCCCGATATGCTTCTTTCTTTATGTTAATGATGTTCATGTTTGAATTTCATGTATGAATGGATGTCTAAAATTTTATAACTAACTCCTTTCTTGTATAACATAAACATGATTTTCATATAAAGCTTTGTCCATATACTGCTGCATTCTTTGGAATTGTTGGTTTTGCAGGGCAAAGGAGCGAAAGGGACGTGAAGAAGGGTTTGCACCCTTGAGGAACTACCCGAACGTAGGACCTAAGGTACATCCTTCTCACCTTAGAAATAGCTTTTTCTAGCATAATGGCTGTGTGTGTGCATGTTTCTTGATTTAGACAACTTTCAGTCTGCTAGGGTTCCACCCAAAAGCCCTAGGGGATAAAATCCCTTAGCAGAATATCCTCTCTTCATAGTTTTTCAATTAAATATATTGAGATTTGGCATTACATCGAGAGACACATGTTGTAATCTACATCTCTACTATGCTAAACCATAAATATATAAAGTTGACGTATTATCAATAAAATATAAACTAGTGTAGATTCATATTAATCGTGTATCTATCAAGTGTTGAGATTCAAGGTGCAAACATTTTTTAGAGTGCAAAAACTTGAGGAAATGTTTGCACTTCAAAGGATTTTGTCTATCTTGGTGCTTGATATATCTAAGGTTAATATAGATCTATGCAGGGTGATTTCAATTATGATACAAATAAATATCACTTTTTAATATATTCATCTCCATCTCTCTCAACCTTGTTTGACATTTTTCTTATTTCCTGTTTTGGTTGGCTTGCTAGATTATGACCATATTTGTGCTTGTTTATTGGAATATATTGTTCAAATTTCTTGCAAACAATATCATATTAATCAACTTTGGCCTAGAGCATACGAATTCATAGGAGAATGAATTCATGGAAATATTTTCGTTATGTATTATAGCTGTGGACGCGAGCATGCACAATGGAATAAGAAAAGAAAATTGGAAATATAATGAATAGAGGGAATGTGTTGAACATTGGAAAATATCACCAAAAGTATCTTTACTAATGATAATTACTAATCCAAATTCACAACTTATTACATAATAAAAATAAGTGTAGAAAATTTGATCTAGGTTAACCCGATAATGCAATATAAATCAAAGAAGAATATTATAACCTACTTCTACTATCAATTTGCAGAAGCTTAAATATCGAGCTGAACAATATAACCAGAAGAAGAAGAATCAATGCACAATACACATGAAAATACTTCATGGAAAGCCTCAGCTAAAAACCTCACTATCTGTATTATCATACAAGGTGGAAATACATAGGAACTATACATAGCCTTAGCTCTCACAGCTAGCTGGCTCTCAGTATAATCCTCACATATGCTCACAGACAATCTTGTCTTCTCTCAAGCCTTCCTCTCTGCCATCCAAGCTCCTATTTCCTTGCACTGTTCCTCTAGGGTGATTTTATTTCAACCAAGTGGAACACTCTGATCTCTCACACTGTTAGAACTACACAATCCTCAAGGAATGATTCCTTGAGTACATGCATGAGTTTTCTTTATAAGAAAACACACGCAACTGATAGTACACTATCCTTGTCTTTAATCTCAACTGGGTATTTCTCAGAATAGACATGCATGAGTCTCTGATGAGGGAATCTTCAGTTAATTGGAGTACACTAGTTGAGTGCATGCATGCATCAACTGACTGTTAACTCACCATTAGTTCCTCAAATAGTTTGGAGCTAATTTAACTGGACTTAACTCAGTAAACTAAGTTAACTAATTACAACTCAAATATAACTCAATATTGTCTCTTTAATTTAAGGGATAACTCTTGCATGACTTCAAAAATACTTCTAACTTGAATTTCTCCAACTAATTAATTTAAAATAAATTAATTAATTATTTCCAAGTATCTATTAAGACTAAATTCAATTTTAGTTCACAATTTAATTCAATGACAAGTTAAATTGAAATATTCTTGTTGCCACATTTCAACACTCCCTCTCAACAAGAAAGGGATTATCTACCACCCCGACCCTATCTCTATGGAACTCGAATTTACACTTTGACAATGCCTTTGTCAAAATGTCAGCATCTTTCTCCTCTGTCAAAACATATTTTAGCAACATGATCCTCTTATCATCAGCATATTTCTTTACCTTGTAAATCCAATGAGAAGTCACAACTGATTTGTTCTCTGGTCTCAGAACCACGTCCCAATCATTGTTACGAACTATGGATTCATACTCCTCCACCATAACATTAACCCAAATTGACTTTTGCACTACTTCCTCAAAGGAAGATGGCTCGGTCTCAACACATCCCCCAGCAAGGGCCATATGTTTAGTGTACTTCTCAGGTGACCTCCTCTATCTACATTGAGAAGATGGTGCTCCCACATTCTCTCTCACATCCTGCAACAATCTATCACCTTCTCTTGTTCGCTTTTGTCCATCTCTGGAAGACTCTACTTGAGTGGATGTCTCCACTCCTAGAACCTCTGCATGCGGTTGCTCCACATCAGTCTGAGGCTCCTCCTCCATAGGAACCAACAATTCCTCCACAGCCTGTAGTTGGAGCTCCCTCTCAAGGGAAACTCACATGGCCTTCTTCTCATCAAACTTGATATCTCTGTGAATGATTGTCCTCTGACTGGTAGGCAAGTACACCCGATAGTTGTGAATTGTGTCATTATACCCCACAAGCATCCCCAGCTCTGTTGTCAACTCAGGCTTCTTCCGTGCATCCTTTGTCACATGGAAATATATTGATGAGCCAAAGATCCTGAAGTGACCACATCTGGTCTCTTACCGAAGAAAGGTTCCTCTGGTGTCTTCATCCCAAGTATGTGATGTGGGATTCTATTCTGCAAATAGAATGTTGTGTTGCATGCCTCAGCCCATAAGTGAAGTGGTAGGCCATGGTCATGCAACATTTTTGTTACAGATTCATTTGGGCACATCAACCCTAACCTACAAATCAATACTATTAGGGCCCATCAAATCCTAATTCAGTTGCTACATGCCCTAAGGAAGTGAACCATTAGAATGCCTAGCTTCCCAAGAAGTTTCATGACTGAAATCATCCAAAAACTACCTCTAAGAAGATCAACGCAGGCAGGCATTCATTAGGGTGCGCTGCAATGCAATCCATACACTAATAGGGTGCTACGAAATGAACTTGAGCCCTCTTTGGCCTATGTTGAGCGAATTTGGGTGAAAGTGCATTAGGGTTTAGGAATATTCTTACCCATTGGATTCATCTAGAAGTTTCCGAAGTTTATCTACTCCTTTGAGCTCGTCTTTGGATGAGGTTGGGAGTTAAGGAACATCAATCCCTTTATCCCTTCCTCCATGGAACTAAATCCTAAGTCTAGGAGGACATTCATTATCACCATTTATGGCATAACTTCCCTCATTCACCTATAAAAAGACCACTCATCTAAGTGTTCAGGGGCTGGAAATCTTTGAATTATAGAGAGATGATGTTAGTATGAGACTTTAGTTGATTCCAAATGTTGTAATGATGTCGAAATGTCTTGCTTGTTATGAGGAGAGGATGGGATTGAACAAGAGGAGTGATGTTGAATTGAGAAAATTGGGTTGTAACTCTTCCTTTTACTAATAAAGTGTTCAAATATTTTTCCATATGCTTGTGTTATTCATTTATGCTTTCATACATGTATCATGTACTTGATTCCATGCTATGTTTAATCAATAGATCATTATCATATACTTTGATTGATTTTTGTCTTCTGCCTACGTGCAGGTACTCTTTAAGTAGATTAAGTACGAAGAGGAGTGACAGAGTTGGTCAAGGGAGATAAGGAGTAAGCGAAAGCTACAGGTTCACTTATTTACCTCTTATTTAATCTATTGGTCATAGAAAAAGTAGAGAATGCTTTACACTTTTGTTCTAGACATAGCTACTAGTATAGGGGTTTAAGCGTTTACCCGTAGACACTAAAACTTCCCAAAAAAAATTGGCGACTCTGTTACAGAGTGATCATCCATCTTAGTATCTTATCGGCCTCTCAAGAAATTTCTACATACTGTACTTGTGGTCATTGATTGAATTTCAATCTTCTTTCATTGAAAATTGAGCCAAGACTGTGCCAAATTGCCTTCAAAATTGCTTATTATCACCAGTGCAACCCAATGAAGGACACAGTGTGCTGCAATGCACTTCCTGCATAGATTCAGTGCACTTTAGCACACTATCTCTCATTATTTCCTATGATGATCCCTTGAGGGTCAGTTTCCCATCTAGGAGCTGAAGCTTTTTGCCATTTTTATCTTATTTGAATGGTTTGCTGAATGTTAATGATGTCTTGTCTCTAAAAATAGTGTTTCATCTCCTTACCTGGCCCTACTTAGACTAGGATTGATAAATGTTTCTTATGTATTTACTTTTTCATTTTCAATCTATAGTCGAAAGTTAGTTTTTGATTGATTGATATTTAGCGAAAGAAAGTGTCGTAAAATCGTCTTTTCCTTTGAAACTTGAATTGTCATAAAACCTTCATTCATGAAAGATCAATTGATTGATCTATGCATATGATTACTCTTTTCATTGAAAGTGTTGTAATTCCTCATTTCTTTGAAAATGAAAGTGTCGTAAAGTCTTCCTTTCCTTGAAAAGAAATTGTCGCAAAATCGTCACTTTTATGAAAGAGATTATTGATTGATTGTGCATTAGTTTTCCTTTTTGTTCATTCACATTAAGGGAAATTGAAAAGAAATACATGCATGTTGCATTGAAAACGTTTGTGTGTGCTGGTAGGAATAGTGTAGGGAATTTGCATTTAGATTGTGCTCTTTGTTCTTTGATCAAAAGAAATTTGATTGCTCTATCCCTAAGTAGTTAGGATTTTCATCATTAAATTGAATGGAAAGAATGCTTACCATGATAGTTGCATTCCTAGGAATTTTAGAATACATCACGTGGTGAACTTGAAAGGAAAATTCCTAAGAAATATCAACTTAAAATAACCATCAATTTACCTAATGGAGCATTGTCATTAACACAAACATTTAGTGGTTCTAGTCTAGAGACATGTTTCAGCGTAGTAAAAGAAGGCAATTGTCGCTAACTTGTCTACAATACATCTCAAGTATGATACCTCATTCCATGTAAGTGAGTATATCGTAGCTCGTCCACATACCTTTGGGTATATAGGGTGATGTTACAGTACGTAAAGTATATGGGAATGCTCTCACTGTGCGGTTTTACTTTAGACAAGGCTTATACAGACTAGGCCTCCATGTACCTTCAGGTATATATGGGAGGACAACTCTAGGTTTCTATCCATCCTTAAGTAACTAAGTCGGCCACCTTGTAAACTGTGATACACCAAACACAACATTCAAGGTGATTTCCTACTCATACTTATTGGTTTGCGAGGAGGTATTTTGCAGTCCAAAGTTGCTTTGTAAACCTTTTCCTAGTATATCCATTTCCATTTATTTCTTTTTTGATAATAAAATTAATCAACAATCATCGAGGAAGATCAACCCATACCTCATTGTTCGTGGAGAACAGCGAGAAAACTGCCTTTGCCTCCTAAAGTGACATGAATTCGGGCAAAAAAATCTCGCTTAACTGAGTCTAGTACATCAAGAAATCCTAGTTCTTCATCTGAGTTACCTGAATCATCTATTTTGGTAAGTACAGAAACTCCAGTTTCTCCAACTATTTTTGGTACATCCATTCCTGAAGAATAAGTTTCACAATTACCTGAGTACATTAGCATTGATCCTAGTGAAACAACAACCGAAGTTGTTTAACCACAAGTTGATCCTCAACTTGAAATTGATCAACAAGAAAGCACTTTTCAAATTGAATCAGTTCAACCAGAAGTTAATCCGGAATCTACCCTAGTTCAAATAGAATTTACATTTGAACCTGAAGTTATTTAGGAACCTCTTACTGAAACTATCTTTCATTTACCGAAACATCTTGACTTCAAATTTGAATATTCAGAAGTTGTTACTTTACCGGAAGACTATCAATCGGTTACCCCTCAGACAAAAGTTACTATTGAAACTTCAACTTCACCAGCACCAAAAATGTTTTATAGACTTGACGGTGAAGTTCTTCCACCAGGTTTGATTGCCATAGAGGAGGAATTAGAAGAAGATTCCACACCTGGAACCTCGTTTCACTTTGGAACCAGGCTTTATATTTACTCTAATACTCCTAATTTCTTTGCTTCATTTGATCATGATTCTTTTCAAGTGCCCATAAAATCTTTAGGGAAACTTTTGGGTCAGTTAACTATGGTTGAACAACTGTCAACATCTCAGACTATATCATCTGATGTAGTTGCAGCAGAATCTTTTGTTGTAACTTCTTCGATGTTTCCTACCACACCTGAGTTGCACCTATATGGTGAATCGTCTATCCCGGTTGGTTACTAATCATTGTCTGTAACCCACTCAGGGGTTGCTTCTACACCATGGTCATCACCCATTTCCTCAACTAGAATTTTACCTGTTTCTTCTCTAATGGAAACTCAATAGTTTGATCCTACATATCAGTATCAAGCTGGGAAATCTAGTTAATAAAGACCTATGTATCCATTAAATACTGGATTTCCACCATATGGAGAGCAATATGCTTATTCACCGTATCCTCCTTATTTTGAGGGACTACCATATGGTAATATCCCACAATATTCAGGTCAATCTAGAATTAGAGTTTTTAAATGGCAACCAACAATTCCAGTTCAACCTAGGCTTGTGTATCCAACACAACCAATGGAAATTGTGTCAGCTATTCCTACTACACCAATTCTTACTACTGTACCATAGTCACAAGTTCAAGCTGTTGTATCTCAACCTATTCAAACTAATCCTTGTACCTTGCAATCACAAGTTTCAATTCAGGAAGTTCAAATTCCTCAAGTTTTTGTACAACAACCACTTGTTTTTGGAGTTCAGCAACAACCTCAGGTTAGTGTACCCTTATCTAGACTGACCCAGGCTTACACTAGCATAGTTTATTCAGAACATGGCCAACCTTTCATTGCTAGACATCAACAACTGTTGAATCCACAATAATTCTACCAACAACAAAAACACTTGATTCAACAACCGTGGCAGCCTCAATTTCAACAACCCCAATTCTAGCAATTCCAACCCTAGTTTGGACTTGTTTCACAAGCTCAACCTGGTTTTGGTTAATCTCAAGCTTACCAAGGTCCTGGTCAACAAGGCTTTGTAGGTTATGGACATCCACACATTCAACCTGGTTATCAAAAACCACCTTATACTGGTTTTGTTAACCAACCATACCAAGGTTACCAAATGTGGATGCCCTATGCTGGTATGCAAAGACCTATTGCTCAGGAAATTCCATCATATCCTGGGTATGCTCAACCTGACTTGAATCAACATTTTGCCTTTGTAGCAAATTTAGAATTACCAGATTTAAATCAACTCACTAATTATCCAATCTTATATGTACCTTGGTGGCCAGTAATTCCACATAAGTTACCATCTGACATTCTGGAGTTTAACATAAATCCTGGAGAAGACCCATCAAATCATGTTATGACCTTTCATTTGTGGTGTTCATCAAGCTCCTTAAATGACGATTCAGTTAGACTCCATCTTTTCCAAAGAACACTTACTGGTCCAGTTGCTAAATGGTACATTGACTTGCTAAGAGCTTCCTTCAATAACTTCACCACTTTAGCCACTACGTTTTTGACCCACTTCCAATTACCTATCAGATATGAGACTAGAACAAAACTCCTAACCAACTTTAAACGGACTACTACTACCCATGTATCATATTATATTCATAAATGGCGGCGTCGTCATTGAATGGTTAAGACACATGTTCTTGATTAGCTTTCCATTGAGTGGTTCATAAGATCCTTGTTGCCATCAATCACCAAGGATGTGGAAAAAGGTGGAGTGTTCATAGAAGAGCAAGTCATTTCTCGTGCCCAATACATGGATTTTATTTACACATAATCCAGCAAACTTTATGGTAAAATTCCCAATGCACCTCAACTAGCTTTCGCTGTTCCACCTCCTCCACAATCGAGTAAGGACTCTCAAGTTAGTGATAGTGTGATCGATTCTTCAAGCACACAATCAACAAGAAGACCATCTGGTCAAACTCTTGCTATTTTTAATGCATCAGAAAATACTCTTGCCTTCGAGATTAATGTCGTGTCATCTGACAAAGGAAAAAATCCAAAGCAACTAGCAGGTAAGAAAAAGGGCAAATATAAAAAGAAACAAGAAAATTCCCCTCTAGAGAAATCATCTGATCCTCTACGTCGGCAAGGAAACCTCATTATCCATGTATGATATGTAATGACAAGCATTATACAAGAGATTCTCCACACTATTTTGAGGTCTCTAAACATTTAAAGACTTCAAACACATCGGCAGTGTTGACTGATTCGTTTCCAACCCTAGAGACACATCTGGTCGCAATAGACCATGCTTCCACATCCCAAGTACTCATGTTATCCATCACAAAGCCAAAAAAAAAAGTTTTGGTGTTAACAAGAAAAAAAGATTATGGAAATCTATCATCATCGAATAATCAAGCCATTGATAAACCTAATCCTTCAACTTTGACTTCATCTGAAGTTGTTCCACCCATTATGCCTGAATTGACAATAAAACCACCAAAGGGAGTTGTGCACAAATCAACATTCAACCCTTTGGCTCGAGCAGCTCAAAATTATAACATAGTAGAAGATCTTGCTCAATCACCTTTTTCTATGTCGACACTTGAGGTGTTGCAAAACTGTGCCTCCTAGAAACAAGCTTGACTGTCAGCAATAGGTGGAATAGATCCTACAGATTCAAATCTTGTGGTTTTTAACCATGTGAGATATTCACCATAGGTACCGGTGCAATTAGCTTTCCTAATCCATGTAAAAGCTCTCAATAAGAATGTTCACTGAACTATTGTTGACGAGGGGCCATCTACTTGCATTACGTCCATGAGCCGTCGTAAAACACTTGGTTCACTGCCATTGTCATGATCACCAACCATGTTGAAAGCTTTTGATGGATGAACCTATACTCCATGTGGGATTTTGAGTAACCTGCAAAATGAACTTGGGGGAAAAATAGTTACTGTTGAAGTTGAGGTAGTTGGCAGACCCCTCGATTACAACATTTTACTGGGAAGGCCTTAGGTATATGTTATGGCTGCTGTGGTTTCCACATACTTTCATACTATTGCATTCCCTTTTAAGGGTGGAATCACAGACATTGATCAGCTAGCCTTCTTTGACAATAGCTCATAGGCTACGAGAAGTATTCTATTGGTACACGGACCCCTGCTGTCACTTCAAAGTGTTGCAGTAGGTTTCTTTAAGGATCCTTCCCTAATGGGCACTTTTACCCTCCTGTCACCATCTGATTTGGTGGAAGTGGAAAGAGTAGAGACTTGCAACATTATTTCCTCCACCTCCTCTGATTTAAGAAGGATTTCCAACCAATTTGAAGTTGATAGTAATCTTGAGGTATTACCGTTAAGCCCTATTGAAACATCATAGCAATCAATCTTTCGGGCTTGTGCGACAAACCCAAATCCGCACTCAACTTTTGTATGGGTAGATAGATCGTTAGAATATGGTACCTCTTTGGATCCTTTTTCGCATATACATTCTATGGATGAAGGAATAATCCAATCAATGATGATAGGAGAGGAACTGTGGGGAGATTATCATCATCATTCCCATCTTCCAGATAACAATGAATATTATTCAAATGAGATAAACCACCCATCAATTATTTATTTCTTGTCGAATTCTGTTAGGCTAGATACTGTAGATTCTGAGTGTAATTTGTCAAACATAGAAGAAACAATTTCTATAGACATTTAGACCAAGCCTAATATTGTACAGAACATTCATGTCAGCAAATCTTATTCTCCATTGGAACTTGATAATTACCGTGCTCTGTTTCATGAATTTAGAGATATTTTTGTATGCTCTTACGAGGAGATGCCAGGAATTGACTCAAGCATTATTGAACATGAGATTAAAATGTACCCTAATGTAAAACCAATACAAAAGTTGCTTTGACATGTTCATCCTAAGAAATCCGTTGCCATTAAAGTAGAGGTTGAAAAAATTTTGCATGCTGGCTTCATTTTCCCTATACCTCTTACCAACTAGGTATCTAACATTGTTCCAGTGATGAAAAACAAGGGACAATCCAAGTGTGTGTCGATTATAGGGATGTAAATCAAGCATTCTGAAAAGACAATTATCCTACACCCTTTATCGACCAGATTATTGACAAATGTGATAGATGTGAAATCTTTTCATTTATAGATGGTTTTTCTGGCTATAATCAAATCAATATCTACCCATAGGACCAATCTAAAACAACTTTTATTTTTAAGTGGGACACATTCACTATCAAAGGTTACCTTTTGGTTTGAATTATGTAGTGGCTACATTTTAGAGGGCAATAAATTATGCCTTCCATGACATCAAGCACATTGTTCAACCTTATGTTGATGATTTACCTGCTCATTCACGAAAGTGGTCTGATCACCCGCAACATTTGAGAATAATATTTTTATAGTGCCAACACTACAAGATAAGACTCAATCCATGCAAGTGTGTGTTTTGTGTCGGCTTTGGTTTTTTGCTTGGATTCATAGTCTCAAAATATGGAATTTGACTCGATCCAATCAAGGTTCAGGCAATCCTTGACTTGCCTCCACCTTCAAACTTGTTACAGTTACAGAGACTTCAAGGGAAGGAAAAATTTATGAGGAGCTTCATTCCAAACTACGCTAAGTTGGCTAAAGGTTTTACGTGTCTATTGGAGAAAGAGGCAGCCTTCTTTTGGGATTAGGTTGCGCAAGCTTCCTTTGATTCTCTTAAATATTCCCTGATTGGAGCATCATTAATGTATGCCCCAAAATATCAAAAAAACTATTACCTATATCTCGTTGCTACAGATACAACCATTGGCATGGTTTTATTCCAAGAAGAAAGTGGAATTGAACATCCTATTTATTACTTGAGTCATAATCTCAACGATAGATAAAGTAAGTATTCCTATGTCAAAAAGTTAGCTTTGGCAGTCGTTCAAGATGTACAGAGATTTCGTCATTGGATCCTCCTTTGTAAAACTACCATTATATCATATTGCAACCCTATGTCATACATTTTGTCACATCAATTGCTGGGGGAAAAATATTCAAAATGAATAATTATTTTGTAGGATTTTGATTTAGAGTTCATCAAATCTAAATCAAAGAAATATCTTGTCTTCGTCGAGTTACTTTGTGATCTTCCCTCATCCTCCAATGATTTAACATCAGAAGCATCAACCTTGGATGAGTCTCTGTTTCTTATCTCATCAAGTGATCCATGGTATGGAGATATACTAGTCTATCTCTAGACCCAAGTTTTTCGGCCTAATACCTCTTGCTTTGAATAGTGACATACTTGATACCTAGCCAAAGCTTATTTTATCGTTGGTGATACACTTTGTCGTCATGGTGTCAATACGATTTTACATAGGTGCCTCACTCATGATTAAGCTGAAAAAGCTTTGAATGAATGTCATTCAGGTGCTTATGGTGGACATTTATCTGGTCATGGTACCATGCAGAGAATTCTCCATGTTGGTTACTTCTGGCCAACCATATTCAAAGATTGCATTATTGCTGTCAGAAGTTGCCATGCTTGCCGAATATTTGATCGAAAAAGTAGATTACCACCTGAACCACTGCATCCAGTCAGTGTTGTTGGCCCGTTCACCAAATGGGGCATTTACTTTATGACATGTAACCCCACCTTGTTCGTCATTGACTATTTTACCAAATGGGTTGAGGCGATGCCAACATTGAACAATAGTGGAAAAATGGCTACTCTATTTTTCTTCAACCATGTGGTTGCCAGGTTTTGGTGTACCACAAGCCATAGTTACAGACCATGGATCACATTTTTGTAATCACATGATGGTTGAGTTGACCGCCAAGTTAGGACTGTCACATGATAGTTCTCCTCCATACTACCCGCAAGCTAATGGACAAGTTGAGGCTATCAAGAAATTCCTTAAGCACATGTTGCAAAGAATGATTGGAGTTCATAAAATAAATTTGCATTTAATCTTATACTCAGCTTTGTGGGTATATCGAACCTCGGTGAGAAATGTGATCAAATTTACACCCTTTCAATTGGTGTATGGTTTGGAAGCAGTCTTACCAATCCAATGTGAAATCTCATCTCTCAAACTCATGATTGACCTACTATCAGACACTTCTGAAGAAGAAGTGTGTTTCTTAGAGTTAATCCATCTGGATGAAACCTGTCATGATGCCGCATTGGCTAATGAAGAACACAAGAAATGTATTAAGGTGCAACATGATAAAAATGTCAAACCTCATGTCTTCTCAGAAGGTGGCGTGGTCTTTCTTTACGATCAAGAGTATAATAAACTTGGCACAGGAAAATTTAAACCACTTTGGATGGGCCCTTATATTGTTAAGCATGTTTTGATGAAAGGTGCCTATGAGTTAGTGGACTATGATGGGATTCCATTGTCACAGCCCCAAAATGGCCTATACCTTAAACATTACTATTCTTAGTTAAGTGTAGTAAAACTCAATGTATATATGCTTTGATTGCATATGCGTGTGTGTTTGTTTTAGAGTTCTTATTTGGTTAAGTAATCCACTTTGTAGTTGTTGCAGATGTCAAACTTTTTGAAACCATTTGTTGGTCATGGCAATGGGGCTAGTTGTAGTACACAAAACCTATCCTCTGCAACATGGGCCATTTTTGCTCCAAATAGTGAGTTAGTGGGTTGTAGAGGGATTTGTAGTGGTCGATCGATGAACAACATTGTTGAGTATAGCATGTTGATTGAACTTCTCTCTGATGCCATTTCACTTGGCATATGCTGAATCATCATTAGGCTAAACTCACAGCTCGTTGTACTACAACTTACTAGTGTTTATACCATCTGAAACCCAACAATTCATCACATGTTCCTTAGAGTTCATATATTGGAAAGGTATTTTGAGTTTATTCATTATCAACATATTTCCAGAAATCTAAACACATTCACTAATTCTCTAGCGAATTATGTGTTAAATAGACATTTGCGACATATGTAAAGTAAATATTTTCAAATCACATCATCATTTGAATAGGATTTCATCACTTAGCCATAATAAAACTCTTAAAGTAAAATAGATAGTTGTTTTAAAATCTTTTACAAACAGTTTGTGTCCAAGACAAAAATTGGTCATCTAACCCAAAAACCCAAAATGTATGTAGAAAACATCTAAGTAGATTAGTGGTGCTCATGATAACAGGTCACAACCTTTGCTATCATGTGTAAAAGTATCATCCAACAACTCGGCACACCAATGGTGTGGCGCTACAGTTGCATAGGCAACTCCTCAATCTGGACATCCGGAATGCCTAGGGCCAAACCCTCTATGTGATCTTGTAGCTCAACCAATGTCTTGGCTAAATCTAAGTCTCAGAGAACTACTTTCCCAACAGGTCTCTGTACAGGCCCACTTGCCTCTCATTGGTTCCCCATAGGTCAAACAGGTCCAACATCTGCATACATAAAAATGATTTTTTTTAGTCTTGAAGTTAATCAAAAAACACAAAAAAAACATAGAAAATTTAAAATCAAAAACACTTTGGTCAAACAATTTACTGGTAACACCCCACTATGCTCCAATTGGTAACATCAAGTCCGGATCACCATGGAAATCCATTCCTGAATATGGATATTCTGTGATGGCCATATCATGTTGATCAAAACACTCAAGAATGCAGGGGTAAATGAGATCAAATACTGACCAGCATGCGTAGCCATAAGATCTACCCATCTTTGCATTCATGGATCCCTAGGCCCAGATACGCCCAGTGAAACAAGTTGTGGCTGCATAAGTGGAATCCTCTCCAAGCTGAAAGAAATCAGGATCGACCCATAGCCAAAGTTCTTTGTCTTCCCACTTTTCACCTTGATTAGTTGTTCTTTCACGGATGAAAGTATTGCCTTGCACTAGTTGAACACTTTTGGCTCTAAACTTTCTAAAGCACGCTGCACGTATGATCTATTTGCCAAGTGTAGTGTCATGCTATTAGCCAATTTTGTAATGGTAAAGAGGATTGTGCTCAATGGTAAATCACTAACATCCCTGATGTTAATCTTTTCATCTCTACTAGGTTGTGCACCTTCCCAACAGAACTGTTGTATGCAGTCTCTCACTGATTCACCTCCTTTGGTAAATCCAGATAGTGAGATGGGGGGACCCTGCCTTGATAGTCTAGTTAGAAAGTAGATATCATCAATGGTAAATGGGATCACGTTTTCCCTAATGTGAAAGGCTTGATCAGTAGGATCCCATGAACGAACAAGGAACTATAAAAGCTTAATCTGGTGCCACATGCTAGATAGTCGAAAATACTTGAGTAACCCGCAATTCCTTAGGGTCTCCACCATACCCTGATTATTTAGGGAAATCATATCTTGTTCTTCGTGCTCTTGTTCTCTCCATATAATCACCATTTTGATCTGATGAATGTCTGAAATACAACTATTATACAAATTAGGATCCATTTCTTGCAAAAAACAAAGAAAAATTTGGGAGAAAATAGCTATGTGAACTTGGGTTTTTCACCCAGCAACCCTTGCCTTAGATATAGTGAGCTGCAATGCATGAAGCCTTCTAGGTGTGTGCAATGCAGTGCACATTTCGATGTTGAAAGGGTGTACTAATCCTCGAGTTCAAATATGAAACCCTAGGGGCCTCAAAAAATCATAATTCTTGCTTGAAATTGAAAATGAATGGAATGTTATGAAAAAGAATAGAGATAGCTCCTACCTAGTTTGGATGGCATGAGGAATGGTCCACTAAATCCTCTACATTCAGCTCGTGAAATTCAAGGTAAAAAATTGCTCCAAAGCACCAAAATCAAAGGGTAAATGTGAAATGGTAAAAATGAATTGTAAAACTTGGTTTTATGTTTCTTCCTTGCACATTAATCGAGTAAACATTAGTTTTTATTCATTTATCCATGAAACAGTTATTTTTAATCTATTTTGATGGTGTTTTGAGTAGCTTAACAACTAAAATGTAGAATTTGATGTGCTCAAATGTAAATTGAACATCTTTGACCATAAAGCAAACTTTTATCTCTTTTTCGAGCTTTGTTAAAAACAAAAAGGGAACCCCCTTGGAGACCTCTTAAAGCTCTTTTCAGACTCTATAAACATGAAAATATTGTCGAGCACTTATCTTTTCCAGCTCGTTAAAGGATTGTAAATGATACCTCTCTTGTATTATTTTACGTTTTTTCGAACTTGAGAGATTATTTTACGAAAAAGAACTTGTGGAGTTTCCTTTTTGTCCGTTTTCAAACTATCGAAAAATGAAAAGGACTTAGTTATCTTTGTCTTTAAACTCGTTAAAAACATCAAATAGTGACAAACTTGTCCATCTAGACAAGACCGAGTTTCACCTTCGCTAAACTAGTTAAAGCATCAAAGAGTGATGGATTCACCCAAAGGGTTAAATTATACAACAAGCATATGTTATGCTCCCCAAGCTTGATAAAAGTAAAGAGGTACTGGTCAACAATGACTGGGGAAAATTGGAAAAAGGGGAACGTGACACTTTCACCTCATCGCCGTGACTATGTGGGTTGGCTCATTCAACTTGATGGTTATCACACCGTTGGTCTATCATACCATCCATTACTTTGTTTTGGATCAATTCTACTAATTCATCTTAGTGTCGCCAACATGTTCAAGAGAAGTCATTCAGTTCAAACTTCATCTTTTACAATACCGTAAACCTCCATTTTCATGACCGTCATTCCTAAACCTTCTGTCGTTAGTCAATTTTTCATCTCCAAAATCATTTACCTCATTTTGTGTTGTTGATGTGGGATACATCCAGGCCGTCCTGTGACAAGTTTCTTCTTGTTGACATTAGCGCATCATCCAAGAATTTGACTTAGAAACACCCCTTCAGTACCTTGAGGCTTGCATACATCAATGGCAGGTTTCTCGCTTCCAACGATAGGTTGACATCACTGACCTTCGACCCAAAAAAATTGTATGGTGTTCAACATCAAATCATTTATTCACACCATGCAAAATGTATTGTAGTACCTTGAGGGTCATTCTCATTATAGGTGATTCCTCTCATGTCTGTTAATGGTTTACATCATTGGCTAGTAATCAAACGATGTCTTACCATGTTCGACTTCAGATCATCTATTCACATGGTTAGACTTGTACTTGAGTGGAATATTGAATGAGATTGAAGACCCTAGATCTAGTTTCATCCATCCAGGCTGTGATATTTTCAAGAGTACTAAATCAAATGTACAATGGCGTTACATTCATGGTCATCCATTCATGGGTCTATATCTGTAGATGACTATATTTGTACATGTAATGAAATTTTATAAGCTGAGCATGGGTATGCCTTCCCTCAGCAAGTTCATGAGAAAAAATCAAGTTATCATGATATATGCATTATAATTGATTTAGGTCACATTCCGCTTCAAAACCTCCTCTCCACATGATAAAGCATTTCACTTGACATACATATTTACGAATTCATGCTTTAGGGGCAATTGTTACAAATCCATTTGGGCACATCAACCCCAACCTATAGATTAGTACTATTAGGGCCCATCAAACCCTAATTCAGCTATTACATTCCCTAAAGAAGTCAACCAAAAGAATTCCTAGCTTCCCAAGACGTTTCTTGACCAAAATCATCCAAAAACTGCCTCTAAGAAGATCAGCACAGATAGGCCTTAATTAGGGTGTGTTGCAGTGAAATCCATACACTGATAGGGTGCTATGCAGTGAACTTGAGCCCTCTTTGGCCTGAGCTAGGCGAATTTCAGTGAAATGCATTAGCGTTTGGGAATATTCTTATCCATTGGATGCACCTAGAATTTTTCCAAGTTTATCTACTCCTTTGAGCTCATATTTGGATGACGTAGGGAGTTAAGGAACATCAATCCCTTTATCCCTTCCTCCATGGAACTAAATCCTAAGTTTGGGAGGACATTCATTATCACCATTTATGGCGTAATTTCCTTCATTCACCTATAAAAAGACCACTCATCTAAGTGATCAAGGGTGGGAAATCATTGAATTATAGGGAGATGTTGTTAGTATGAAACTTGAGTTGATTCCAAGTATTGTAATGATATCAAAACGTTAGCATCTTGTTCCTCTGTCGCAACATACTGCAGCAACATGATCCTCCTATCATTAGCATCTTGCTTTACCTTGTAATATTAATGGTAACTCACAACTGATTTGTTTTCCAGTCTCAGAACCATGTCCCAAACACTGTTACGAACTATAGAGTCATACTCCTCCACTATAGCATTAACCCAAATCGGCTACTGCACTACTTCCTCAAATGAAGATGGCTCAGTCTCAACATATTCCATAGTAACAGCAATGTATCTAGTGTACCTCTTAGGTGACCTCCTTTGTCTATGTTGATAATGTGGTTCTCCCACATTCTCTCTCGCATCTTGCAACAATCTATCAGCTTCTCTTGTGCACTTCCATCCATCTCTAGAAGACTCTACTTGAGTGGATGTCTCCACTATTGGAACCTCCGCATGTGGTTTCTGCAAATCAATTTGAAGCTCCTCTTGCTTAGGAACCAATAGTTCCTTCACAGCCTGTAGTTGGAGCTCCCTCTCAAGGGAAACTCGCATGGCCTTCTGCTCATTAAACTTGAGATCTTTGCGAACCGTTGTCCTCCAACTGGTAGGAAAGTACACTCAATAGTTGTGAGGTGTATCAGTGTACCCCACAAGTACCCCCAACTTTGTTTTCAGCTCAAGCTTCTTCCATGCATCCTTCATCACATGGAAATATACCGATGAGCCAAATATCCTGAAGTGACCCGCATTTGGTCTCCTACCGGAAAAAGGTTCCTCTGGTTTCTTCATCCCAAGTATGCAATGTAGAATTATATTCTTCAAATAGACCGCTGCGTTGCATGCCTCAACCCACAAGTGAAGTGGTAGGCCTTGGTCATGTAGCATTGCCCGTGATAACCCTACAATAGTTTTGTTCTTCCTCTTGGCCACCCCATTCTACTATAGGTTATGAGGTGCCATCAACTCTCATTTAATTCCTTCCGCTGCACAAAAGTCCTTAAACTCTTGAGAGACATATTCTCCACCATTTTCACTTCTCAAGGCCTTGATCTTCTTCCCTGACTCTTTCTCGACCAAAGCTTTTAACTCACAAAACATTGTGAAAGTTTGGTCCTAATTCTGCATGATATATATCCAACATTTACGACAATAGTCATCAATGAAAATCACATAATACCTTTGCTTTGTTGTGGATGCCTTCAAGAATGATCCACACACATAAGTATGAACTAACTCTAAGATAGCCTTTGCTTGACTATCTCTATCATGAAAGGAATACTTGATGTAGTTTCCCAAGGTACAACCTTTGCATGTGTCAACTTGCTCAAGTTTACCTTTGGGAATTCCTATAGATATCTGCTACATTATCTTCAAAGCCCCATGATGCAAAAGTTCCAACCCCCTATGCCACAACTCACCAATGTCTTGACTTTGCACCAATTATGCTTTTGTACTCAATGCTGCATAATCATCTACCTCTAGTTTATAGAGATTCTTCACCTGAATCCCTATCCTCTTGGTCTGACCTATAGCTATGTGTCTTAGGAATGCCTTTTATTTACTAAAGACAACATTGTAGCCTTTATCCTCCAGCATTGTGGCTGATACCAATTTCTTCTTCATTCCAGGAACATACATCACATTTGTCAAGGTGAAAGGAGCTCCATGCTTCCTCTGAAAAGAAAACGTGCCCACTCTTGAAACATTATACCTTATGTTGTCAGTCATCTCTATGCGTATCCTGAGGTCTTTCTCCTCTAAGGCACTGAATAAACTTTTATCACCAGTCATGTGGAATGAGGCTCCACTATCAAGATACCAGACATAACACATCATCAATGACACCATAAATGCAATGAGGGTAAAGTCCATTTCAAACTGAGAGGCTAATGCCTCACCTTATGATCCTTTCGAGGATTCCTTCGTGGACTTCTTCAATGGGAAATTAGTCACATAATGTCCCATCTTGTGACAATTCAAGCATCTCACTTTAGACATGTCACCCTTCTTCCCTCCATGAGAAGAATTTGATTTGGAATGCAAAGCCTTCCCCTTGCCTTTCCTTGCCTTACTTGCTAAGGCCAAATTATCTTCATCATCATTCTTGGATGAAGAACCATCTCGTGTGCTCCTCCTAATCTCCTCCTGCAAGAGATCCAACCACAATCATTCCTAATCTAGTAATTTCTCCCTTCCATTCACAAATTCAAAGTAGCTATTCCAACTCTTTCGAAGGCCAAGGAGAGTGAGGCTCACCATGTCATCATCAACAATAGTTATGCCCACACTACCAAGCTCATCTCTACAAGTGCCGAGCTTGCTCAAATATGTGGAAATAGTATCGCCCTTCTCCATCTTGATTCTTCGAAGCTTATCCTTGAGTGCCAATTTCCTCTGGTTGCTACTGTTCTGGTAGAGGTCCTTCAATCTCTTCCACATTGAAAATGGAGTATCCTTCCCATGGATACTTGAGACAATATGGTCTCGAACTCCCTCAAGGATGATCTAGTCTCACCTTCGCCACACACTTCTTCCACTTAGCCAATTGTTGTGCATTAGTTGAAGCTGGATTTGGGATTTCCTTGATCAATTGAATTCCTTCAAGCCATTGTCTTCTAATACAGCCTCCATTCTATCTTTCCATGCTATGTAATTCAAGCTACCTTCCAAGGGATACTCAAGTCTCAAGCCATAAAATTCCAATGGCCAGCCTTGAAGTATGATATGAAGTTGATTTTCACTTGCAACCTTGAACTTCAAACTTTGAGTTCTCTTCTCAGTATACTCTTCACAGCTCCGATATCCTGTAGAAAATTTCTACAAATATAGCTCTCGTGCCATGTAGAAAATATGATATAGGTTAACCCGATATTGCAATATAAATCAAAGAAGAACACTATAACCTACTTCTACTATCAATTTGCAGAAGCTTAAATATCGAGATGAAAAATATAGCTCGAAGAAGAATAATCAATGCACAATACACATGAAAATGTAGGTTTTAACCCCATACAGAAATCACCTACATACGAATTCTAAAACACATAAAATAAAAAAATGCGAGAGCATAATGCATGAAACACATATACATATAGAGATTTTCCCCTGGATCCCAGAACTAGGACTACCAACTTGATTTTTCATTATATTCCTTTCAATGTTACAAGACATATTTATACATGCCGAAGCATCCAATACCCCATAGAGTGGGGTTACCTGCACTACTAAAACCCTCGATGATTCCCCCTGCTACACAATCAGCGCAATGAAGGGGGGGCTCTGCCCCCCTTCTAACCCCCCATTTAACTACGTGGGCTAGTCATGGAAAGAATATAACACAACCCAACAGAAAATACATCGGGGAAAGCCTCAGCTTAAAATTCCACTATCTGTATTATCATACAAGGTGGAAATACAAGGAATTATACAAAGCCTTAGCTCTCATAGCTAGCCATCTCTCAGTATAATCCTCACAGATGCTCACAGGCAATCTTGGCTTCTCTCAAGCCTTCCTCTCTTCCCTTCAAGCTCATATTTCCTTACACTGTTCCTATGGGATGATTCTCCTTCAACCAAGTGGAACACTCTGATCTCTCACACTATCAGAACTGCGCAATCCTCAAGGAATGATTCCTTGACTGCATGCAGGAGTTTTCTTTATAAGAAAACACATGCAATTGATAGTACATTGTCCTTGTCTTCAATCTCAACTGGGTATTTGTCAGAGTAGACATGCATGAGTTTCAGATGAGGGAATCTTTAACTAACTGGAGTACACTAGTTGAGTGCATGCATTCATCAACTGATCATTAACTCACCATTAGTTCCTCAAAAAGTTTGGAACTAATTTAACTGGACTTAGCTCAGTAAATTGAATTAACTAATTACAAGTCAAATATAACTCAATCTTATCTGCTTAATTTAAGGGATAACTCTTGCATGATTGTAGAAAGACTTCTAACTTGAATTTCTCTAACTTATTAATTTGAAATAAATTAATTATTTATTTCCAAGTAGTTGTTAAGACTAAATTCGAATTTAATTCGTAATTTAATTCAAGGATAAATTAAATTGGAATATTCTTGTTGCCACATTTCAACAATAAGAGTTAAGAACATTCATCATGGCTACTTGTAAAGAAAAAAATTTAAATTAGTGGGTCTAATTTTGGACCATTGACCAATCCTAGCTTCGTTCTCTTAGGGCCTTCAAAAAGATCTCTAGGAAACAACCAATTTCTCCTACAAGCTATAGCATTGATACATAAAAATCTATAATAATTAATTCCCTTCATATTTGTTTTCAAGAAAACTAGTGTCGCTATTTGATCTGCTAGTCCCACTAAGATGGGTATCTATCTTAGAAACAAACAATTCAAAGCAACTTATGTTTTCCTTTATGGATGATAGATAAGAGAGAAGCAGAGAGCACCAAACTCAATCTTTCGCTTGGCTCCTTACTTGTTTCCTCTCTCCTTTGATAGAGCTTCGCCACTCCTTTCTCACGTGTCCCACTTCAAAGAACACCTGTAGAGGCAAAGCAGCAAAATACCATCAAAGCATAGAGATCTATAATACCATAAACAATGCAGAATCAGAAGTACATTAACCATACAATTGCATTCACAAATACAAGATTTACAAGTACACAAGTATATGGAGGAAAACTCAAATAGCTTTATTGATAGCAGAAGTAGAAGAGAGGATTACAACCTAGCTGTCTGATCCAGCATCATCCTCCCAACATGAAAGCCCTCTTCACCTCATGAAAAGCAAGATCACCCAACAATACAATGGCTCAAAGAGAAACCAACAACACTTCCTTAAAAATTACAAAATTCCATCCTTTGGATCTTTGGGATGAGGGATCCATTTATAGATATTTGCAGAGGGGTGAGTCAGCGTCTGGGTTTTTGATTAGTGTCATTTCGTTTATAGTTCTTGGTTCCACTTGGAGATTTCATGATCTCTTACTCATCCTTGGGGGAATTCAGAGAGGCAAGTGTCATATGAGAAGTTTCTAGAAGATTCTTTGGGTTTCCACTTAGCAAACTGTCTCTACCATTTGTCTACTCTCGCCCATCACACCCTACAAAAGGCATTTTCAGTATGCATCGCACCCCCCGTGTGTAACAGGTGAGATGCATCGCACCTTGACCAAGGAGTAGTATGTATGGTCCCGTTTTGACTAGTTCTGCGTAGTTTTTCAGGGAGAACTTTTGGGAAATGATGTAATCAGTTGACCTTGATCTTTTAGGGTTTGAAACAACACTTTTAGGGGTTTAAGAGCCCTTGGTTTATCGACATATGTGATTGGGGTTGCAGTGCCCAAATATGTCTATAACAATATTGTTTGGTATATGTTATATTATTTGTACCAGTAGCCTCATGTGTAGGTCATATATGTTACGGGTAATGATATCATACATAATGGAGATGCAACAAAAAAGATTATCTATAAAAATGCTAAAAAATCAGTTGGAAATGGTAAAATCTGATGGTAATTATAAGTCATCACTGTCAAAAAAGTTAATAGCCCTTGACACACACAAAGAGAAATTTATCTACACAAAGGAACACTTTCATGTATTAGAACTTCAAATGTCCACCAGGATGTCTTGGATAACATTAATGATGTCAACTGAGTGTAGCTGACTGGTTTTCTTCAAAAAATAAAGAAATATGGGTTGACATCATACGATTAGTCATTGTTTTGAATGATGCATTTTTTCTTTTAAGACCTATTTTTTCCTTATCTAAAACTCCACTAATGAAAGCTCAAATAATGCACATGTAGGAAAACAGAAATCGAGAAAATGAAAGTTGACAACTCAACTGATGTAGCAACTAATTCCTTCAATACTTGCTACGATTATTTGTAGAAAAAAAATGTCGAATATGAGAATGCAACATATAATCTTTGTAAAACTACCTTGCGAGATGCATGCAAGTTAGCTTCCACTTCCAATAAAGATACGGGAAAGAAAAAGATGAAAATGAAAACTTGTATGTATCTAGTTGGCTTCATTTAGAATTATCAATCAAATGTATTATAATTAGGATTTTGTTAGTTCTAACTGTAGTTTTATATCCATTCTATTGTTTTGTAATATTGACCATCTCTATTAAGATTCTTTTTCTATTCGAAATATGAAAGTTTTCCTTTCAACATGAAATCTTCTAAGAAATATTGTACACAATTTTTTATTACTTGAATTATCTATCACATGGTGAAAATATATATTTTTCAGTACAATAAGCATTTTATGAAAATCAATGAAATTCAAAGCTTCATTTGGCAAGGCCTTTTGGAAGCTTTAGAAACTTAAAATATTGAATGCGAATTTTTTTTTGAGGATAACAGAAAACTTCATGGATATAGCAAAGAATTTGGAAGATGAGTTCTCTAGGTAGTATAGCTCTTTGAATAACATAACTAGTTGCAATGGATTGTCAATATAATTTATAGTTGTTTATCAAGCTTCATAAAAAAGCTTATCCTTTTTTGATTGATTATTAATTGATGGATTTGTTATTTCTACTTCTTGTTCTTTCTTGAAGTTTTTGTGCTAACAAGTTTGAACTAATTGAGGATAAAACATTGATGGTATTGTTAGATCTAAGACTTATGTGATCCATAATATAGATAAATGTCTTTTAGATTAATCACATAATCAGGATTTGGTCGACGCTTCAAACCAACTAATGTGGTCCGTCCTCAAGACAAGTTTCGAAACGTCGACCAAATCCTAATTGGTGGTATTGTTGTAATATGTTAAATTCTTGTTTCTATTGAATCAAGTATTTATTGTAAAATATCAATTGATGTGTTATATCTTGGAAATTACAAGTATGGTAAATATGGGAAAACTATTGGTGCTTTGCATCTAAATATGAAAAACAGATCAAAACTACTCTTATTTTATCTTTTCATTATAATGATCACTAATGTTTTGAGTTTGAGTGATTGAGGATGGCCAAAGGTGTTCCCTCAAATTGGAAGTTTGGTGTTGGAATTGAATGTGTATTTTCCATTCAAGAATCATATAGCAACTGAAATCTGAAAGTTACATTCCAAAATAATCATATTTGGGGGATTACTAGTGGTGATTGCTACATATTTTTGATGTTTGAAAGTTGCTCCAAATCATAACTAATATATTGTACCATAGGTCAGTGTTAGGTCCCCATAATACTAGTGATTCCCCCATTAATATTGTTATTGTATCCCTTATCGTTATTCTTGTGCCCTTATATTATTATTGTTAGGCCGGCTTAGGTTATATTGCGACCCCTTAGACTCGTATATATAGAAAGGAGGTTTTGTCATTTGTATCATCCAATAATTGTTCATTTTAGTAATCTAAAGGAGGTTTCCCCCTCGAAGAGGCTGATTTCTAAGTCATTGATCTTTCTTTTCTATCTTTTTGTAAGCTGGTTTCATAACATTTGGTATCAAAGCTTGGATTCTAGGGTTTTGCTACGCCAAACAAGTCATCGTGGCATTTTTGCTATAACCATTTTTCTGTGACATTTTAGAAGCTAAAAGGAAACACGTTTGAGTAAAAATATCTCTGAACCTTGGGTCTGAATATCAGATCTTTTTTCGCTACATGTTCGGAGATATGATCCAAGGAAATTAGGGTTTTTGCAGGATATCGAGTTATATCTCAAACATGTGACTTGGGGAAAATCGTCATAATTTTTTTTCTAAGCATCAGATTGCAATTGCATAAGAATTCAGAGAAAGAGGGTGGACTGTAGTTTTTTGTGTGTTGAATTCAAGTCCTAAGGTCAAAATGGTGACACATGGAAATTTGTACAATCTCACTCTACTGAACTAGTCTATAATCAGGCCATCAAGGGAGATTTTCCATAACTCTTCACTGTAGAATCCAATCTTGATCAAACTTATGGGGTTAGAAAGAGGAATCAAAGGGTTACTGTAGGAATAAATTTCGGAACTTGGAGATCCGAAATTACAGAGATACAATAGATTCAATATCAAGCTCCTATAAAGCGACAAAATGTGTGTAGTTTTTTCTTAAATTTTTGCATAAGTTTGGTTTTAAAAAATTGCTTGAAGGAATTCAAAGGGCATAGTGAAGCATTATTATCATTAATTGATGCCCTGAATTAAAGAAATGGAAACACCTAGTAAAAAACCTGAAAGATCTAGCATGACTGATGAAGAATAGGGAGAAATGCAACCTGATATAATATCAAAGTTACGAGACCAAGTGCAACAAAATTCACTCTCACAAAAAGTAACAAAAGCTAAGATGGATGGTTTAAAGAAAGATGTAGAAGCTGAAATGGATGGTTTAAAGGAAGGCATAGAAACTAAGATGAGTGGTGTGGAAGCTAATATGAATGGCATGGAAGCTAAGATGGATGGCATGGAAGCTAAGATGAATGATTTAAAGAAAGGCGTGGAAGTTAAGATGGAAGATTTGAAGATAGATTTGACAAAATTTCTACAAGAAATGCTTACTAATGGCGAAAGGGTAGTAAAGGAAACTCATGATGAGAAAAACATAAATGTTAATCATGATTTCATAGACTCTAATGTTGGATCGAAGACCCACCATGCTTCAAATATTGATATGAGGAAGTTTCATGGCAAGGATTATGTAACATGGAGACCACATGTATACAAGGTTATCCTATTATTGTATCCTTTTTATTTCATTTCATTTTATTATAGACTTAGCTTTGGCTTCTTCTAGGACTTTTGTTTGCACTCCCATACTATATAAATAATCTACAACTTGAGCTTTTTAGCATGTAACTTAGTTGGCATGATTGTGCCTAGCATTCCTTGAAGGTTGAATACTAAGTTTACTAAGGTGTTATTTTCTATGGTGATGTTTTATTTGCTTTGTTTATATATGTCATATGGCCACATAATGGCCATTATTTCCCAACTGAAGAAAACTTGTACAAGTTTCTTGCTTTTATGGGGAAAATGACACTAACAATATTGTTGATGTTAAGGTATATATCATATAAATCCTTTATATTCTGTTTTATTTTATATTCCAATGTTCATCACCTTTCATGTCTTATAATCTGGATTGTATCTTCTTTATTTTTCACAAAAGGAACTCAGTATTGACGGTAAGAAGCAAGAATTGAATAAAGAGGAGACCGTTAAAACTAGAATGACAAAATGAAAATTAAATAGAGAGAGAAGAGAACTAGTCTAGTGGTACTTGTAGAGCCAATATCTCACATAACACAAACATAGAGATTGATGGTCAAGTCCTCATAGTTGGTGAATTCACCTGCAATGCCTTGACAACACAATGATAATGTTTTGAAGTGATGAAACAATTTTTCATGTTTACATTTTACTCCAACCAATATTAAGTTGGAAACTCATATTGTAATACATGGCATTTTATATAATATAATTTTCGTGGTTGAAATTATTTATAGTTACACTTGATATTATTTAGTATTATAATCAATGTTTGTAACTTTGTGGTTTTATATTATAAACAAGTACATTGTATGGCATTTTTTTTTTCAATTGAGTTGCAAAAATCATACGAATTAATTTACATTGATTAATAATGAGTGCATAAAATCAATCTAAAACTAATAAATTAGTAGTTTACGTTGATTAATGGTGATCACAAATAAAATTAATATACGACTAAATTAGTTGCTTGTAATGGTTGTTAATGAATGTAAATGAAACGACTATAAACCACTAAAGTAGTCATTTATATAATGAATATGAAACTATGAGAAAAGGATAAATGACTACAACAGATGATATATTTGTGATTACAAATGAAAACTAAATTTTGCATATATACAACTATTAGAGCTAATTTACAGCATCTTATAACACGACCAAACTTTAGTCATATTTCTTTGGCTATTAATTGGTTTCAAACGATGACTAAAATTTGCATATATATGACTATTAGTAGCTAATTTACGATATCTTACAACACGACCAACATTCTTGTCATATTTTTTTAGTCATTATTTCATTTTATCGGGCGATCATTTAGTAATATATTTTGTTGTATATTTGGTCATTAATTGTGCAAATTAATGACTAAATTAATGACCAAATTCATGACTATATATACTACTACATCATAAAATTGCAACAACTAATTAATGACTAAACGTTTGTCACATTATAAGATACTGTAAATTAGCTACTATTGGTCACTGACCAAACAATACCCGTTTATATGCAAATTTTAGTCATTATTTTAGTAACTAATTAGCCATTTTGTACCAGTGTATTGGTTGCAAATGGGTATATAAGATCAAGTACATGGAATATGGTTCGCTTGACAAATACAAGGCAAGGCTTGTAGTAAAAGGCTACGCTCAAATTGAAAGTGCTGAGTACACGGAGACATTTGCTCCTATAGAAAAACGAGGAACAATTAGAACTTTGTTTTCTCTTGCAGCTTAGAATAGCTAGAAGATACACCATATGGATGTTAAAATAACTTTTTTGAATGGTAATTTGAAGGAGGATTTTTATATCTTTCAGGAAAAGGTTTTTCTTCCAAAGGAAAAGAGAAAAAGGTATGTAAGTTAGTGAAGGATTTGTATGGACTGAAACAAGCATCTCGAGCATCGTATGAAAATTTAATTGAATACCTTCTCAAGTTGTATTATAAGTTATTATATCTAGATGATGAAACTATTTTTGTTAAGAATATTTGAAATTCAGTTGTATATATGGTTGTGTATGTAGAGGATTTGATGATTACAGGAAATAATGGTGACTATATAGCATCTGTCAAAAGAGAGTTGATGGAATTTTTTGACATGACAGATTTGGGTTCATTAATTTTTTCTTAGGGATTGAAGTTGATCAGAAACCCAAATTGATCGAAGATATGTTGCTTATAGATGAATCTGAATTACATATAATAGAGCTTATTAACCATGGAACTTAAAAGAACATAAAGAAATGTAGAAATAACTAGATAAAACATGAAACCATGACACAATGATTTGATTAAGGATTTCGTCCAATTTGTAATACGTCCTTGGGCCCTACTCAATAGTGGGGATGCCTTCATTCATTAAGTGGCATAAAAAAGAGATAAAAGTACAAGCAACATTCTTTACAATCCTTATACCTGCAAGGTGGAAGACAAACAAAGAATGGAGAGCCTAGCTTTAGAAATAGACAGTACCACTAAAATCTTTGTGAAAGATCATGTAAAAATGCCTATTCAAACACCCAATTTGGATAATAGGGCCTTTTGCAACTTCTTGGAACCTCCCTACTGCTTAAGGCAAGGTCTCAATCTGCTACCAAGTCAGGGTTTGATGCACTCAATAGTTTCTGAACTAATCTGCTAGTCCTCTCTGCCTTTCTCCGACATGGATAGTCCTTTATATATGTTGGGAGTAAGACCCTAAACTCCAAAAAAGTTCTAAGCAATAGAAAAAGTTTAGCAAACATGTTTGTTTATTAATATGAGAATATTGAGTCCCACATGATATGTGGCAACTGACCTTATAAACATGGAAAAACTCTTAATGACACATTTTTAAATCGAAAACTTCCACTATCGACAGTTCCCCATAAATGTTTCCAATTGATAGACAACCCAAAGCCCATACATCAGGTGCCCTATGATAACCATGGACCCGACAAACAATTAACCATATAATATAATATGTCATATTGAGAATCCCATATCGAAAATTGCAATCAGCGGAAACCAAAGTTTGATTCAACATGCGACTGCTTCTCCTTGTGAAATGTGATTATGATCACATCACAACTTGGCTTGCTCTAGGAGCTGATTCTTTACCACTTGCGAAATGTGATTGCAATATCAAAAATTGCAACATAATTATGCGATTGTGATATATCACATTGCAACCAAAACTAGTTCCAAGGGTTGTTTCTTTAACCCTTCTCCTTTTGCAATGGACAATTGCGATTTGATCGCATTGCAACAATGGCCGATTTTCCTTAAGCTACGACATCTTTCTTCTGCGATCTACGATATGCAGGACTAATGGTAGCCTGCCACTTGGAAATTCCCCATTCAATGAGAGTGTCTTCCATGTAATCTCCTCCCACCATGGCGATAAGTCAAACATAAAATTTGACTTTCTCTAAGTTTTTCATATGAACTCGGATTTGAGTGACATTCGCATTGTTGGAATCAAGATGTTGGACACTTCGATTCGATACTAATTTTACCCAAATTATGCCATTCTGATTTTTTAGCCTTTTACCATGCCACTGATACTTTTTTAAGATCCACCTGGATCACAAATACATTTTCATTTCTTAGAAAAAATATATTAGACAACTATTGGACAGATTTGGGATGCAGGATTGTATTCTTGTCGCTACTCCTATGGAGAAGAATTTGAAACTTACTTCCACTGAAGGAAGTACGTTTGACGATCTAACAAAGTACAAGAAACTTGTTTGAAGTTTGAATTTTCTAACTACTACTCAAAATGACATAGCTTTCACTATAGGGTTACTTTCTAGGTTCATGCGTCAGCCATGTGAAGGCCATTGGAATGTAGTAAAGTGGGTGCTCAAGTATTTGAAAGGCACTTGAACATATGGCATCAAATGTTCAAAAGTTGCAGATTTCCATCTCACGACTATTTAGGTTGTAGTTTTGATGGAGATAAGGAGAATGGAGTCTCTACTTCTGGTTATTTGATGAGTCTTGGATCAAAATCCATCAGTTGGAGATCATCCAAGCAATATGTTACTTTTGATTTTACCACCGAAGCTGAATATGTTGCAGCAGCTCAAGCTACAAAAGAAATCATTTGGCTTTGCAAAATACTTAAATATTTGGAGGAGAAACAAAAGGCTACAGCTCCACGACTTATTGAAAACTCTTCTGCAATTTAGTTGGCCAAGAATCCCAAGTTTCATGATTGAATCAAGCATATTAACATCAAATATAACTTGGTTCGACATTATGTAGAGGCCAAAGTTATTCATCTAACACATTTTCCTGCTTTAGAGCATATTGCAGACATATTTACGAAGGCACTCAGACGTGAAAAGTTTGAAAAGTTTAGAATGTTACTCGGCATTTCAGATGTCCCCTCAGATTAAGGGAGGAATATGAACTAATCCTTTGAGACATTTATTGTACAATATGTATATAGTTTCATACTCCATATTTACAGTTAATAATTACCGAGACACAACTGTCTCATACCTAGATTGCACATGTATAAATAAGTGATTTTATCATTAATACGATGATATTTCATTGTGGAGTTTATTTTGGATTGTACATGCATTCCTTGCATCGCATTTATGTAATATCCATTATTTATTGTTATAATCCTAT
This sequence comes from Pinus taeda, assembly GCA_000404065.3. Lineage (NCBI taxonomy): Eukaryota > Viridiplantae > Streptophyta > Pinopsida > Pinales > Pinaceae > Pinus > Pinus taeda. The sequence continues at coordinate 14,529 of APFE030197387.1, read as the reverse complement.
AAAATGCATTTTATTTGGACCTATTGAGTTATTACCTTTACAACACTACAATATTACCTTTGCACACACTGCATTATTACCTTTGCAACATATTTTTTATGTTATTATTTGCAAAGAAAATTTTGCAATATTATTTTTCAACGAAGTGTTTTCTTCAATGTATTTCTTGTTATCCCTTTATATGCATGTTGTATATGAACAATGCATTTTCCTTACCTCTCTAGCACAACTTATGCATTTTCTCCCTTTTCATTTCATTATTATTCTTTGTCTCCAACACATTATCTTCATTTCCTCAATGAACTGTTTTATTATTAGATTCACTAATTTTATTATCCAATGTGTTGCCCTAATTTATTGTCTAGTGTATTGTAATCTTCAACTCAAATTTTGATAGCTCCTCAACACCGCCCTTTAAATGATTTTAACAATTATTTAAAACCACATGGAAGGTATCCAATGTAGCAAAGAATTTGCAGCATAATACATGTATTGTATTTAAGATAATAAACTTGAGTAGTAGCCCTAACTTAGTAACATTGCAAAACATTTAATACTAGCATTCGAATTCAAGAGATTGTTCATACATTTTTACATCCTAGGAGAGTGAGAATGGTTTAAATAATTAAAAAACACATAAACAAAATTATCTTCAAATGAACATCATTAAGTTACCTAGAAGTATCAATCCCTCATTAAATGGGACAAGGTAATATGAACAATGATGTCAGATTGTATTATGCACACTTTAAGCTTTCACCAATATTTTATCTTTTTTCAAAAACGTATCTTACACATTACATCTAAACTAATTAAAATGAACACCACATATGTGAACTTTAAATTACATAACATTTTCAAATTAATTTCATGAATCCCCTTAAAATGGATTGGAAATAACATTATGATTCCTTTAAGTTTTCTTACTTACCTTTAAATTATGTAGAGGTTGGAGCAGATTAATCATGAAATTTGAAGTCTGATATTTGCTTACTGATAGTGTTTAAATTGCATTATGAGAATCCCTAATAATATATACACCTTCTAAGGACTAAAGGATCAACATGATGGCATGGTGTGTGAGCATTAGGGTTGAATGTGCCTGCATAACAAACCACTCTTTAACTTGATAGTGAAATAGACATTGAGTAAATATATTAGTTGAAGCTAGAATGGATGCGAGAAACTAGTTTTAGAACCTTTATAGTATGGGTGTGAAAATCCATGTCATTAAAGGATTCATTGACCATGAGACAAGTTCAAATCATAATAAAACAAATAAATTCTATCTAATTATATTAATACATCTTTCAAATCATAATTCCAAGGTCTTCTAAGATTAATTAAAATGAACTTGAAGGTTATTAATGAAGGATGGACCCTTTACTACATCAGGTCTTTTATTTCTTGAAATAGAGAAGAAGGGGGAAATGTATCCTCAACCCAATGTATTTTCTTGGAATTGAAAATTCAATGAAACATGTGTACTTGAAGATTCAATCTCAAATGCATAGATGACAACATTCAATGGTTGAAAATGTAGGATATGCAATGCAACCATGACGATTCATCGAGGCTCAAGATTTTACCATCCAAGTCTGAGAATGATAAGTAGGGTAGGCCAAAAACACAAAATATATGCTTATATTTTTCAATGCACATCATGGTAATATGAAGCTTGAGAATGCATCATGAAAGTAGCAGATTTACAAACCCTAATGTATTCAGTAGAATGAGAATGGAAATAAAGCAAGGATGTCATACTCACTCATGCATTATAAATTCATGACTTGTGAATTGAAATTCATGTCATGGAGACATAAAACTTTAAAAGTGCATAACTAAAATAGAAATATCCCAAATCCTATTACACTAATGGAGAAGATAGACCAAGATAAAACAATAGTGTGCATAGGCAATGTGCTTGGTGAACACATCAAAAACCAAAGTGTTTGATGGCAGTTAAGTCATTGAAATATATGATCAATCTAAGCCATAAGCATAATCATGGGAGCCTTGAAAAGCATAGGGGAATCCAAAATTTGGGCCTTATGCTAAAAAAATTGGGTGTTTTTTAGCAGCTACAATAGCGATCTAAAGGTCCAGATATCAATCTTGGAAGGAATTTTATGAATTAAATATTTCTAATATTCTGATCTTAGAGATTTTTCAATTAGTGGGCACTCAAGTAGGTGGCTGGAAATCTGCTTCCTCGAAAATCCAGGATTTTGGCTAAGTGGATTTACAGATCCTGATTAATATTGAATAAATAAACATGCAAATTATATATACATACATGATGCTAACATAAAGTCATCCAGAATATGTCTCAATGAATTGCCTTATTTTATAGTAGGTATGACCATGATCATGGTATCATCCAAAAATAGAAAATGGTCTTTGCCATATGGTCATATCCCCTTAAAAAATCGTTGATCTATTTTCACTTTTAGAGTTACACCCAAACCTTTGGCCACTAGAATGCAAAAGAAGGGAGAATATGAGCCACCATACCTAATGCCACAAGAATAAATGAATGGGTTGTGGGTGATACATTGAGGAAGATAGATAAGAGGGGCATTGATATGAATTCCACTATCGATTTGATCTAGGTCTTTGCAAAGCTAGATGCTCAAAGAATTTCAAAGAGATACATCCAACTGTGATTGCCAAATACTTTGGACATATCAAGCTTGGAAAGAATACCTACTTTCTTGCACTTCCTAAGTGAGTGAATGACCTCATGTGCCACTAAAATTCCATTAAGTGATTGATGGCATTCCACCTAATGTGTTTTATCTAGAGATATCAAGTTCAATAGTAGGGGCTCCAATCTGCTCAGTATAATTTTGGAGAGGATTTTGTAGATGGTGTTATGTAGAGAAATTTGTCTAAAGTTGTCAGTCTTCCTTGCATTGGCCAATTTTGGATCTAGAGTGAGAAATGTAGCATTAAACATTAGTAAGAGGGACTGGGTCTTGACTCTTCCACCAGTTCATGAATGTATGCACCTTAAAAGGACCACTCTGGTTGCAAGAATTTGAAAGTGAAACCATCCAGATCCAGAGATTTGATTTTGGGTAGAGATTTACCACATCTTCTACCTAGGAGATCGATATTTCCCTTAGAAGATATTCATTTCGTTCTAATTTAGTAAGTCTTGGAATAAATGAGGTGATATTTTGAATGGTCATCTTTCTACTAGTTAAGGTTCTGTGAGAAGTTTTTGGTAGAATCCATTCAAGCGATTCTCCATCTCACTTTTTTCTAGTAGGTTTTTTCTAGCTTCATTAATTAAGGAAACATTCTTGTTATAGTGTCTATGCTTGGCCATGGATTTGTGGATTTTGTTGTGTTTCTTTCCATTAATTTTATCCAAATAACCATAGATTTCTATTTCCATAGAATTTCCTCCTGATTCCATCTTCTTTCGAGTTTATAGAAACTAATCCCTTTTTCTTGAGATAATTTATCTATCCCCCATTCTAGAATTTTCTTATACCGTGGATCTTGAATCTATGCTTCTAGTTTGGCCTTCTCTATAAAAATATCCCAAATTTCTCTTTATTCCAACTTGTTTGTTTGGGTTGAATAATTTTGATAATTTTTTGAAATATCTACATCTAGGTATTTCCCTACAATTGTATTTCTTCTCATAAGGATTTCATTTTTTCTATTATGTAGGCATCCCATAACTATAAATGTTTGAATCTAAATGGTCTATTATGTTGGTTAGATTTTAAATCCATTTGTAGACATATAGGCCAATGATCAAATCCTGAAAACAATGGCATGAATGCTTTGATGAGAATATATTTTCCCAATAAACATTCAAAAATAAGAAGTTTGTCTAAAAATGTGGAAATTTGATGCTTATCTCCATGGCGATCATTCCAGGTGTAGGTACCATTAATGGTATCGATGTCTTCTAGGTTGAGACATTGCATTATTTCCTTGAATATTTGATCCAATCCATCCAGTTTGTTTTTCCCTCATTTTCTGAGGTTATCATGTTGAAGTCTTCCACCATGATCCACATATTTGACTAACGGAGACTTCCTAAGGCCTTGAGTCCCTATAAAAATCCTCCCTTTTTTACACTTAGATATAGGATGTATACAACTATTAGGAGCCTAGTTTCTTTAGATTCAAAGTATCATAAGCTACATTAGAATCTCACTTTTGCTAGATATAGTTTAGAGAGCCTTTTCAATGGCTAGAAACCTATGAATTTGAATATGAAGGTGTGATCCTTCATATACTGAATGTATTCAACTATTCTTGTAGATTTGGCTTCATATTTCCGATTTGTTGCTTCTTCTAGTAAGAATTTTCTATAGATCTTCTTTTCCCATGCAACTCCCATGGCTAGGCCATGAGAGGTTCCTATCATTGCCAAAATTGTGCTCCATTGAGGAGGCATTATGTTAGAGCTTCATGTTTTCATCATGCTTTGTTTATCCCCAGTAAGAACCAATTTCGAGGGGTTTCTTCCTTTCCCTCCACTTTTCATTAGAGTAACTTTGAGGTAAAACATGGGCCTCGAAATAAAAAATATACTCAAAAAATTGAATTTAAAAGAACCAACAGGACTCAAGAAAAAAAATTTGTTTCCTTTGTTTTTCATTAAAAATTCATAGCTCTTATCTTATTATTTTAACTATTATTTTATTACTTTCCATATGAGTCCCATTTTAGACCTCAAAATTCTCTCAATGAGCCATTCCTAGGCTCAACAAGATTGTTGAGAGCCTGCAATAGAGAAGGACAAGAGTGTGGCTCCCTACAAACTAACCTACACGACCACTACTTAGCGAAAACACAGTTCCAAAACCATAATCTTCAAAAAATAAAATAGTGAAAATTCCCATATTCAAACCTCAAACTATTAGCAAAAGTGGGAAAGAAATTAAACCTATATATTAAAAAAGTAAAATTGAAAAATATTAATAATATAATAAATTAAATTTAAAAATAAAACTTAACATACACAACATATTAAACTTATTATTAAAAAAAAATAAAGTTAATCATAAGAAAACAAAACAAACTTTATAAAATAAATGAATAAAATAGATAAACTATAATTACGAAATTGAAAAAAAATGAAAATACAATGCATACTATGTAGTTTTTATGAATAAGGATTGTGTTTTCTATCAATTGAATCATATATTTGTCCTCAAATATATCCTATACCATTATGTAAGAATCCTATTGTTGTTGTTTTACCTTGCACTTACTAACAATAATAGTGAGAACTCATTGAGTACTAAAAAACTTAAAACCACTTCTTTGTGTCTTGGTAAGTATCACCTACTAGCTAACTAGAATTTTATAAAGATGATGTGCCGTTAATATCATGAAATTTGGATATGGAATAGGATTTTGATGTACTTCTAAATTAATTCTTAAAATTTGATTAAAAAATGATCTAAAGAGTATGAAAAAATATCATAAATATCTCCCTCAAAAGGAAGTGGTGGAGAAGTTGTTATAGTAGGACTAGTGAAAAGTAGCAAAAAAGAAAAAGATTACTTTAATACAACCATATGATTATAGGAATTCGATTCTAAAATATATCTATTCGATGATGAAGTAAATGTCATCCAGAACATGACCGATACCTTGATTCTTTGGTGTCTTATCTTCAATCTTCTTCTTAACATTGTTTGGAACATGGTCATCTAAATTATGATGCTAAATTAGTTTGGACATGAGATAAACTCCAATATCTATATTTTTTTCTCTCCTTATTAGATTTTCCTTCCTTGGGGTTCTTCTTCTTATCATGCTTCAATATAGGAAAATGGGCATTGGAAGACTTAAGTCTCCTTGTGTTAATCACCCAACCCCCCCCACCCATGAATGAATATCTATTAATGTATCAAGGATCCTAAAATCATTCCCACATTATTTGCTAAAATTTTATCATGGAAAGTCTAGTGGTGTGGAAGGAAGAGATAAATATAGAATACTCATGACCTAGTTTAGAAAGTACATGAAGGATACATTATTCCTCTTTCGAATCCATGCCATGGGATTTGACCTAAGTCATCAAAGTATTAAACCTATATAAGAGGTATTTTAGGGTCAAAATGGTTTGGACATTTAGTTATTAGGTCATTTTAGAGCTAATTTCCTCTCAGCTCATCTTGTTTTTGAAACAATCCCTCCAATTGTGTTAATACATCAAGAGAAGTCACACATGATTATACATGAAGTAATAAATAAAGGGACATCGAGAAAGGAAACATCCCATAGGCTTCATCCATAATATTAAAGTACTTATACTTCTTTAGAACTGAAATTTTGTCTCTACTTCAACCACCATAGCAATACTAAAGAGTCTGTTACTACACAATAGTAGTAGTACCTCTAGCTTCCACTCAAACTAATTAAATGGAGTTAGAACAACATTGATGGATGGTTGATCCGTTCTCTTTGGGTTTCTCAAACTTGTAAAACTTGCAATAATATGTTAGTATTCTCATGCCACTTTAGTTCTCTATTACCACGTTTGATTTTAAGCATAAACATAAGATTTAGTTTTGTAGAAGATACTAGATTAAAAAATACATAACAAGAAAGAAGATATAGTGAAATTACACTAAAAGATACTAAATAGCTCAAGAGACAAATTATAATTAATTCATAACTACTATATACATTATTTCTTGACAAGAATACATATTTACAACACTCCCTGAAAGGGAATCAATGTGCCCTAGGTTGGGGTTCCCTAGTGTATGCATGAAAACAAAATAAAAAAACCCTTTTCTTAATAAGATAGTAGCCTAATATTAGAGTAGGACATCCTAAAATAGAGTGAGTGTCTACAATAAGGTTTACCAAATATAAGTGGACTCAAAAATAATTTCGAACTAAATTTTTAAATCCCTCATGCAAATCCTAACCTATAAGTATAAATAAAACCAAAAGATTAAAATTTAAAGGATAAGGTTCGTAGGTGAGTCGATAACGTTACACATAAGTTGGTCTCCTAAAATAAGAAAGGGAATGTGCATTAGAAATTATGGAGCTCGTAGATATTGAAATGAGAATAATGGAGAGGAAATTTCCATGTGACTACCCAATCATTGTGACATGTCATCCCAAGTTTCATCCCCCACTAAAAAGAGAAAAATGATAAGATAGGAGATGATCCCAAATGGCAGGGAAGACATACTAATGAAAGAGAAGTGATCATATGTTCTCATAATAATGTATGAAAGAGGATCAAATGGTGTCGTAATTGTGGACTTGATGAAATCCTAAGTGTTCATGTACTCCATCAAGGGAAATGTTCACAATGTAGAGCTAGATGGTTTCAAATTAGGTCTGCCATCCCATCTATTCATACATAAAATGATGGATTTCCTTAGAGTCTTAAAGGGGGTGTACATCTATTCCTATAACTGATAGGGGTAGTAATGCTTTTAAGGGATTCAACATCCCATGGGGTGGTTAAGAATTTGGATGTACACATTTCCCTACGAACATAAATGTTTCTCAAAATTCCTATGTGTTTGATGGGAAATACCACTAAAAGAAGTTTCTTCTCAGGAGGTGACCTCACCTTTGTAGGTTCATTCTTCCCTAAGGAAAACTATCTTGGGGTAGTGCATGGCCTCTTTGATAGTCATAATTTTAGGAGTACTTTTTTCATAGGGGAAATTCACTGGGAGAATTAGTCATTTCCTAGTACTTTTTGTTCCAATTTCTCATGTTCTAGCAAGTAATCATGCCTATGGAAAGTACTCAATTTCCAGTATCCAAAACATGGGGGGGTTACAAGTTCCATATAATTCATTTGGGACACAGTTCCCTTCCCAAGATTCAACTTTCCATTCCCACCTACAATTATTAGCGATACTAGCCCTACTAGATCTCAATCAATTTGTAAATGGCCATACTTTTCATTGCCCATCACGACCAATCATCCCATATTATTACCCCATGGTAGTCCAAATTTTGATAGAACACCACAAGAAATTCCCAAGACACATATCACCATTCACAATTTTTGGTGTTCATCCAATTCCTTTGTGGATGATAGCATTTGATTATGTCCCTCCCAGTGTATCATGATCAATGATGATATAAAATGGTACATTAAATTAGATTGTGCATTATATAATGACTTTTCATCCTTGGCCAAGACATTTTTAATGCACTTCCAATTACCCATACACCAAAACATTAGAATATAATTTTTTATAACATTATGCCAAAACATTACCACTCACATTTGTTACCATCTCCATGAATGCAAGAGATGGTGGAGACCCATTTGAGCTAATATTTCTAGACGAATTTCTAAATGACAATTATACAATGTCCTTGTTACCACCTACAACTAGAAATGTCACTGCATTAGGGGAACGAACCAAAGAGTGTGGAACTAACAAATGAGTAGTTATCCTTCATGCCCAACATATTTATTCAACTTATTTTCAATTAGTCACATAAATGATATCATTCTTAATGCTTTAAGGTTTTCAAACAATCCTCTCAAACCTAATGGAAATACCACATGTTGAAGGCATGGTCGATTCCATATTTAGTGAAATCATGGGCTATGTAACTATCCAATTAGACTAAATTATTATGTCATGAAACCCCTAAGATAATATTTAAACCTCTCACAACATCACTACCCCTACTCATACCTATAAGATTAATTTGATGTAGTCCATATCACTAAAGAATCCTCAGTAACCTATGTTAGTCCTCATTTTGGCTAAAAATATTGCTAAGGTTTTTTCCTCCCTTTTCCTTTAAAAACGCCTATTTTCATCATTTATGGTGATATTCTCTTATATTTTACCCATTATAGTAGTTCCGTAAGATATTTTTATTACGTTTTTATTATTTTAAATCTCTTGTAATTAAATGCATTGTAAAAATGAATGGCAGATTTTAGTATATTTTGCAATTCATCATTCATTGCCATATTTAGAGGCAAGCTAGGTAAAAGAAATACATGGGTTTTTCATAAGTATCTTGAGATGGTGAAATACCTACTTTCTTGAGCTAAATTTACCCCAAATTACCAAGTCAATGTGTAGTTAACGATGAAAAATGGGTTACTGAAATGTAGAAGAAATTTCTATAAATTCTCAAATTCACATTTTTTGGATCGTATACATGATTTGAGTTATAAATAGCTAGCAAAGAATTCTAAACATGAGTTGTGTATATTTTGTTAGAAGTCTACCTATAAAGGTAAAAGACTTGACCTGTCAAAACGCATGTTATTTTTTTTATTTTGATGAAAGGCTCATATTTTGGCTTGTTGGTTTATAATCAAGTTGCATATATATTGATACTTGCTTTCATCAAGTAATGAACTATTGTTGAATTTTTAACTATGAGGTCCCTATAATACTAGTGTATTCCATCATTGTTATTTTCAGTGTAACCCCTTATTGTTATTGTTTTTCCCATGCAGTACCCATATTGTTATTATTGTGCCCCATAGAAGCCCACTATTGTTATTGTTATGCCCTTACATTATTACTGTTATATAGGCTCTGATTATATTGTGACCTCTTAGACTCCTATCTATAGAAAGGAGGTTTTTTCATTTGAATCATCAAAGAATTGTTCATTTGTGTCATTTAAAGGAGGTCTCCCACTTGAATAGGCTTATTTCTAAGTCGTTGATCTATCTCTTCTTCTATTTTGTGAGCTTGTCACATAACATTTGGTTTTAGAGCTTCGGATTCTAGGGTTTTGCTGCTTCAAACCAGCCATTGTGGAATGTTCACTATAAATATTTTTCTACGAAGTTTCAGATGCTCAAATTAAAACCCCTTTGAGCCAAAATCTTGGTAAATGTATTTTATCAATTTCAAGTCTTGAATCATTATATTTTTGGAGATATGATTTGAGAAAGTTAGGGTTTATGCAGACTCCAATGTTCAATCTCAAACAGGTGACCATGGGAAAATCGTCATAACTTTTTGTTTGTGCATATTAAAATTTCGTAAATAGTACCAGAAACAAGATGGACTGTAGTTTGTTGGGTATCATTTTCAGGGTCAAAGGTCGAAACAACGACATGTGTCACTTTGTACAAGTTCTCTCTATTGAATGGTCTATAATGAGGTTATCGTGGGATATAGGCATAGCTCTTTCTTGGAGAATCCAATATCCATCAAGCTTGTGAGGTTGGAAAGAGTACTCAGAGGGATATTGTGGGCTGAAATTTCAAACCTTAGAGATTTGAAATTTCAGTGATACAATAGATTCAATATCGAGCTCCTACAAAGTGAAAAAAAAGGGTGTGTAGTTTTTAAAATTTGCATACATTTTGTTTGAAAAAATAGTTTGAAGTGATTCAAAGGGAATAATGGAGTATAATTATCATTAATTGATCTCCCAAAGAAACAAAGTGGAAACACCTTGTAAGAAACCCACAATCTCTACAATGACACATGAAGAAGAGGAAGAAACGCAACATGATATATCAAAATTGTGAGACCAAATGCAACAAATTTCGCTCTCGCAAAAGGTAACAAACAATGAATTGGAATCCATGATGAATGTTAAAATAGATGGTATAAAAAGGAATATGGGAGTTTTGAATGATATTTTTGAATAATTCATGGAAGAAATGATGAATGTCAAGAGAGAGGGGTAGAAGGAAGCTTTGGCAAAGTTGCCAGAAGAAAGGTGTCCTAGTGGTGACAAGGAAATCCATGAAAATCATGATGAAGACAAAATGAATATCATTACAATTTTAGAGACTCCAATGTGGGGTTTAAGAACTACCACATTCCAAAGATAGTGATGAGGTAGTTTGATGGCAATGATCCGATAAGTTGGAGCAATATTTTGATCTACATGATGTGCAACCCTCACAAAAGGTATGTATTGCATATTTATATTTAGAATCCAGTTAGATTGTATAGTATAGATGGATTTGTTGTTGTAAACCACTTGTCACACAGTGTCAATTTTTATGGAGAAAATGATAGCACATTATGAAGATACAAAGAGCAACACCTTCTCTAGCCAATTCATAAATCTCAAACAAAAGGGTTCAATGGCGGAGCACATTGAAGAATTCATGTTGGGTGCAACCCAACATGGTCCAAGTTTTGGGTCAAATAGTTTTGGGTCAAATACTCCGCATTTTGAGGAGCAGAGTGCATAGAGTTGGAGAATTTTTATTCATTGCGCGGGGTTTTAGGGGCTTTAGGGTGGGTTAAAGCCCCTTATTTTGTAATGAGTTTCAGGTATTAGTCATTGTTTTGTTGAATCCGTTGTATAATGACCATGGTTTTTGTAATGATGTAATGTATATAAGGAGATGTAATGATTTTTAATAGAATCATGAAATAATGATACAAGATCATAAGTGAATTGTATTTTTTGTTTTGAGTCTGAATTTTGAGAATGCTCCATAGTGGAGTGTGTGGAGGCTTGGAAGAGTCTACACCTGAGTGCACAAGCCACCTGCAACTAGGTGCGCATGTCAAATAAGTATATGTAATGAAGATCTATATTAATAAGGAAGAAGTTTGGTGAAGTATTGTGTATCCTTCTGTGTTGTTTTTATTATCGCTATGCATGATTTTTACTAAATTGCGCGAAAGAATACATGTTATATTGCTTTCGGTTACTTGATGTGATAAGGGTAATTTTGTAAAATTAATCATCAGCGTGAAGTCATTCATGTATGAGAAGTTGTACAAAGGTAGAAGACATAAGTAAATATACAAATGCAATAGCACACATATCCCTCTAGTTACAGAAACCTGGTTCTGCAGCCTCCCATAATTGCTTCAGGAGAGACTATGATATGCCTACAGGTAGTTGCTGAAAGGGCTAATGGTTGAGGTTTTTGTTGGTGTGCACCACACTTTGAACCTAGGTGAAGCCCCCCTCAAACCAACAAATGGTTTTGTTTCTAGGACCAGGATTTTCTTAAGGGATATGTTTTGGCGCCCGTCGAAGAAAGAAAGTCAGGAGTGGGTTGAACAAAAGGAAAGAGAATTTTCGGAAAAGGAGAACGTAAACCATCGATTATCGACTATAGACTGGTTGCACAAGTATATCTTCAAAGTGTCATATGAAATCTTCTTTGGTTTGTTCCACATTGAATTGTATGAGTGGGTATCTATGTTGACCGAGCATAAGACTTGTTTCAAGAACAACGAACCTAAGGAGTGGAATCCTCAATTGAACGATGACTCAAGAACATAACTAACAATATCTCTAGGGCTGTTGATTTCTGGATCGATAGCATTTTGGGAGGATTTATCACTAAGTTCACGATAGATGTGATCATTTCCTATAGTGAAGCTAAATGAAGATTTTTCAAAGAACCATGAGAAAAGTTCTTAAGATATTTTAATATATAGATTAATATGTCATTGTGAAAAAGGGATTTTGTGATTGCAGTCAGATTAATGTTTGGGAGAAGATGAAATCAGCCTAAACCAGGGTCTATAAAAAGTGGAAAATGATATAGAATAGATCAAAATAATTTTATAGAAATTGAATTAGCCCTTGCTAAGAGGATCTAAGAGTGAACACGAGAAGTAACCCACACCCCATGTATGTGCCCCCCCCCCCCTCACTAAATGCATGTCGAGACAGGGGCTAAGAATAATTAGGCTCTTTGGGATTCCCCCATCCATCACCCACTTTCCACCCCTCCCTCCCCTAATTCCCTTACATCTCCCCCCCTCCCTTTATTTCCCCTACACCTCACCCTCCCCATCTACCTGGCCCCGGGAAGATATTATGGCCAAGACATTAGCTTCTATCTTAAAGACAAGATCAAAGATCCTGATTAGTTCTAATTTGTAGCTGATGCAGTATTGACAACAAGACATATCACTAATGATGGTGCAAAGAAGGTGCAACCCATCATGTCACTACCAGAAAGAGTGTTGACCTGGTATATGAAGTACAGTGTGACTAACCCAATTTATTTGTTGGATGAAATTAAGAAAGAATTTGTATCAGAATTCAAGAAGCTGAAATCAAATTCACATTGCATCATAGAGCTAAAAGAAATCAAACATGCAACGACTGAATTTGTGTGGCAGTTGGATCAGCGATTCAAGGTGTTGATGGGTCAAGTAAGCTTTGAGATATCCCCACAATAGCATAAAGAATGGTTCATAGCTGTGCTACTACCAAATATTAGGTTACCTTTCACCCAACAGAAGATTGTGACTCAAGATGAGGCATTATAGATTGCGATGAAGCTAGAAGCTTTGCTAACTGGGGATATTCATGCAGGAGTACAACAGATATAGAGTCAGCTAGCTAACCTAACTTGGGAATCGTAGGTCCTCAAGAAAGGTAAGGAGACCATATCCAAATTATGGTGTACAAAATGCAAGAAAGAGGGTCATTATAAGGTTCAATGTCCTGTGTTCAAAGATTATATTGTAACTTGAGTGCCTAATCCAATAAATCCAGGTCTGTTGTGTGAGATTTGTAGAACAAGAGGTCAACATCACTCTGAAGACTGCCACCTATTATATATGTATGTACAAACCCCGAAGCAATTTTTTTGTAACTTTTGTAGATCAGTAGGCCATGATGAGAAAAATTACTAAAGTCATGACTTAAGTATTGATCCAAATGCATCTAGGAAACACTCTCTATCTTCAAAACTTAAAGAAAATCATGCCAAAACCAAGGAAAAATTGCATAAGGAAGCCTTTCAAACCACTATCAAGAGGCAAAAAACACGTGAAATCAATGGAAAAATAGAGTATCGGAGGCAGAATCAGTGAAGCAGAGTGGTCGTCAGATCTAGCTGATCAACGGTCTAGATCTGAGCAGTGGATCAAAATTGGTAGTGACCTTCAGTAGTGATCTGTGGGATCTGTTATCATAAAATCATGCACTAAGGGCTGCTACTTAATAAGATCTCATGCAACTGTTTCAAACCAGGCTTTAGACTAAGGTTTAGCCTCCTTAGTCAGAGAGGGCTCTCTCACAGATTTTTGATATGCATTTAAGACAAGAAAAGATGGCTAACTCTTTAAACAGTAGATAAACTTTAAGCTGGTTGGAACAACAAGATTAGGCTTCTCCCATTAGGCTCATGGAGTCATACACTTCTACAGTAAACAAGTAGCTACTCAATCATGGAAACCAAGGCATATAATGTCTCAATGCTCAAAACATTTACTAATAATAACCTCAACTCAACAAAACATACATAGAAAGTCTGAGCACAAAGTGAATTCAGAGTGATTGCATGTTTAGTGAACTGTAAAACAAGATGAATCAAAAAACCAAACCACATATACTCTAAGCATTTGAAACACAAGATGAATCTTGGGAAGAAAAAGCACTGTTTCTATTACTGTCAAAGTCTTTTTACATAAGCCAACATAAAAACTCTGTTTTTTCTCATAAATCTCCAACCCCATTTACATCAGAGTTTTTCCTATATATAGGAAAACAAAACTTAAACTACTTGAGACTCCTCCTCCAGCATGAGGGGAGCTCGATGTTTATCATTAACTAACCTTATCTATTCTTAAACAA
>APFE030197386.1:221323-299629 GCA_000404065.3 Pinus taeda | reverse complement strand
TTCTTTCTTTCTCCATATTTTGGGATTTAATGGAGTTTTCTCCTTTTGATCTATTTGTTGAAATTTACTCTTGCATTCAGATTCTTCATGGCCAAAGTTGTTACAGATTGAGCATTCTATTTCATTTTCAAGAAGAGAAAAGTTATTATAGGAACTTTTCTTGATCTCTGTCACATTCCTTTGATTTCGTGCTTCTCTAGTCATGATAGTTTTGTAAGCAACACATTGAGCAACTTTGTGTCCAAAATTATGACATGAGAAACATTGACCATTAAAGAAGTTCCTACGATTATTGAATCTAATGACTTGTTGATTGTGGTTGAAGTTCCTCCTACTGACCTGTTGATTAATATTCTTTGAAGAAAATTGAGTATGATTTACCTGAAGTTGATTGTGGCTTTTGTTCATCCTTGAAGTAAATTGAGCCTGATTCACCTGGTGATCTACTTTATGCCTTTGCTAATTATTGTAGAACTGTTCACTACTCTTTGCTGCATCATGATAGCTTTTAGTGGAGGTTGATGACTTTTGAGATGTTTCTTTAGTATATCCAAGACTTGTCTTTATTAGAGGAGAGCACTGCACTTTGATAATTTCATTTAAGGTTTCTGATCCTTTAGCAAATCTAAGATTGAGACCTTTTGTTTTCTCAAGATCCTTTCTTAGACCCACAATTTCACATTCTAGCTTTTAATTGTGTTTTTCTCTTTCAACAAGTTGGAATGTCAAGGTATCTATAATCATATTCTTTTCTTCTAAACAGATTTCGAGTTTAGAGATTTCTTCATAAAGGTCATCTTCATCTAAAGCATCCAAAAAATCATCATCTTCATAAGCCATCAAAAGTCTATAGTCATTACTATTTTCATCTTCATCACTATTGGATAAACCATTGCTATCTTCATGAGTATAGTAGCTCTTGTTACTTACACTTTGTTTTCTATTCCATTTTGCAATTTCCTTCCCTTTATCATTTTTATCTTTATTAGGACATTTGGTAGCATAATGACTGAATCTACCACAGGCAAAACATTTGAAAGGTAGTTTTCCTCTAAATCTACCGGAACCTCGTTGAAGATTCTTGACAAAGTTCGCTTCCTCTTCTTCTTTTGAAATATATCCCGATTCATTGAGTTCTTCTTTTCCTTTTGCTGAAGCTTTAAATGCGGCTTCTCTCATGTCTGATGGACCTCCTTTTCTCATCTCAAAGGCAGTTAAGATTCCGTGAAGCTGTGTCATAGTAATAGTCTGTAGATCCTTCTTTTCTTCTATGGCAGATACTTTTGATTCAAATTTAGCAGATAAAGATCTTAAGACTTTTTCAACTAAGGTAACTTCCGTTATCTCTTCACCCAAATTCTTCATGCAATTAACAATCTCATCTATACGTAAGAAGTAACTAGATACACTTTCATCATTGTGCATCTTGAGAGTTTCATATTGAATTCTGAGAGTTTGCAGTTTAGCTCGTTTTACCTCAGAGTATCCTTCGTAGCTTAGAACGATTTTGTCTCATATTTCTTTGGCTGATTTAAGATGCATAACTTTGACAAACTTTGATTGTGGCAGACTTCCCAATAATGTAATGATAGCCTTGGCATTGGTTTCATATTTCTTTTTACCTACTACATCTGTAGCAATTGCTGATGGAAATGTATATCCTCCTTCCACGATTTCCCAGACATCTATTCCAAGAGATTGAAGATAGGTTGTAGTTCTTACCTTCCAATAAACAAAGTTGCTCCCATTAAATATTGGTCGTCTGATGGATCCCCCACTTTCTTAATTACTCATGATGATGGATCTTCCTTCAAGCGATCAAGCTTCTTCTGAAGGACCAAGATCTGATACCAATTGTTGGAAATAATACTGAGAGGGGGAGTGAATCAGTATTATCAAACTAATAATTTTTCATTTCCATAATCAGATTCATATACGTTACTTAAGTTAAGGGAACTCGCGTGTACATGCAACTGTGTTTAGAGCAACTAGCGTATATCCAACAAACTTATGATTTAGTTAATTCTTCATATATTGATATTTAATTAGTGCATTAGAACCATATAAACAGTAACTAGGTGCAGTAAAAATAGAATAGATCATCAAACATAAGAAATACACATGAAAACCAAGATATAAGGTGGAAACTCAATGTGGGTGAAAACCACCTGCTGCAATCGTCTCTGTCTTCTTTTAATAATAAGAGAATTCTGTTTGCAATTTTTGTACTGGTGCACTCTTATACCAGTATGCAGGCTTCTACCTGTAGAAGGCTACAACCTTCTCCCGTTCTCCAGCTTCTATTGGAAGGGAGCTACAACCCCCTAGCTCTTGTACTAGCTGATATGTTTACTAGTACGTAGGTGTAGGCCTACATAAGGCTACAACCTTCTCTTTTTTTCCAGGGACCACGTTTCATAAATTTTTAGACTGGATCCATCAACAACTTCATTCAATCATCAAATATATCTGCATCAACCAATCTCATATTGAACCCAACCACAACCAAGTCAATAAATTACTTTGACAACCCATCAATTTGATCTATCAGAATGCTGTCACCAGAGTACAGTAACCAGAACCCAAGCCAGAACCTAGAGCACTGCAACAACAAACAACAACAACTAAAACATGGATTGTAAGGTATACACTACTTTGTTGTGCCGAACCTGCGTGTATACACGCTTTCCTCAAAGCCAACAAGCGTATACATCAACAAATATTAATTTATTATTCTGCAGTTATACCAGACTTCAGTTATACCCAGATTATATCATTTACAGAATAATATATGCATTAGTATTCAGATCTAGAGTATTCATGAGCAAAAACACATAATGATAATTCACTTTACACCTTAAGATCTTTAGATATTATCCTCCATCAACCGCTAAGGTTCCTCCTTGGTTCAGATCCTGCAATGCACCATAACCCAATAACCTACATACTAGATCTCACCCTTCATCAAATATTCAATACTCGAGTGCCTTGGCCTAATGATTTTCTCATCCTTTTATAGTTTTAGGCCTTTCTTAATACCATGGACCAAAACCAAGTAGGACCAATACCTTGGATCAAATACCTGGGGTTAATACCTTGGACCCGATACCTCGGACCAATACCATGGATCAAAATACCATGGATCAAATACTTAGTTTTCCAAGGTATATGCACTTTTCCTTTTGTGAAAGTGCATGTGTATGTATATGCGGCTTGTATACAGTGAACCCGTGTGTATATGCGGCTTGGCCAATGGTGAGCTTGTGTATACCTCTCTTTCTTCATTTTGTGAAGTTTGATATGTAACTATGAGCTATTAAGCTACTGTATTATGATCTGTCTTCTGAGAGAGTTTCCATCAAGGACAACGCCTATGTCATAATGCCAACATTCCCATCCATCATAGAACCCTATCCCCTCATTTTCTATCCTTTTTCTCTAAACCCTAATCTACCCTATCTCTTCTAGGATTAGGCCCATGTTTTGGCCTTTTTCACTCCCTCCCTTCACTCATTTCCCAAAATTCCTTTTTCCACTACTCATTAACATCATCCAATACCCTCCTAAATTTCCTAAAAAATTTAGGCAACTCCCAAGTCCCTCATATCACCTCATTCCCTCACAACATCATATTTCTTTGTTTTTACCTGTTTTTCACCTAGGCTTTGAAAGTATGGAGCCTAATTCACCACCATAAGAGAAGAGGAAATATAATAAGGAAGAAAAAATACACAGGTTTGAACCCTATAATTGCAATGAAATAACCTCCTTCCCTTTTGTCATGAAATTTTTTGAAGATGTCAGTTGTGTAGAGTTTTGTCAAAAAGTACAAGAAGTGGGTCACCGTGAACATCTCATAGGTATATTTTCCCTCACCTTGAAGGAAAACAAAATCACCATTGCAGCGAATGATTTCATGTTTCCAGTGGATGCCATCTCTCAAGCTACATGCATACCAAATCATGGTGAAAATTGGTTCAAAGGCATGAACCTAGACATAGAAGAGTACAAAACCTACTTGAAATCATAGTATAAAGAAACTCACTCACATGTTTTCCCATTCAGAAATTTGTTGGAGAGATATGCACCATTAATGAAGGCTGTCATAAAATTCTTCACATGTGAGGGCATATTTTCCAGGTTGTATCAATATCACATAAGGGTTCTCATGCACTTTACAATAGCCAAGTCTCTCAATTTGTGTAGTTATTTATATAGGATCTTAACCAAGATGTCTGAAAAGGTGCAATTGAAAAGAAAGTGAATTATCCCAGTCTTTTTAATCATAACTTGATAAAGGTTATAGTTCTTTGTCAGTTGGCAGAAAAGAACATGACATGGGACACTTTCATTGAGGCAACTTTGAAAATGCATATAACTACTTCACCAAGCCAACACCAAACTATGTTAGCACAGTCAATGGAGGTTGGGTCATCAAGTAATAATAATGAGGTTTCCAAGGCACCTAGGCATGAGGTGACCAAGACATATCAGAGAGGTAGAAGGCTTGTGTTTGATCCTAAAATTGATGAAGGGAGCAAGCATACTGCATCAGCAAAATAGGGATCACCATCACATCATGAGGCATATTTGCATGATGAGGAGCTTATTGAGCATGAATTTTACCTAGTTGAATTGGAGGCACAAGATGAGAATAAAAAACTCCAAAAAGTCATAAAAGAGAAGGATTCTCATATCATGGAGCTCTAGAACAAATTGGTAAGGGCCAAATTCATCATTTCATTCATTGAGCAAGAAAACAGTCAACTTAAAGCACAACATCTAGCTATGGAGAAAGAACAATTCAAAGTCAAGAAACAAGAGATGAAGGGAAAGGAATTGGTGGACCATTATGACATTGAGAAGCATGAAGAACACGTGGCAAGAAAAAAACCAAGAATAAGGGGTCTTAGGAAGGCACTTCAGAAAGAAAAAGAACAAATGCCACCAATGGAAGAATTAACCTTTGAGGAGAAGATTGCTATGGAAATAATTTAATACAAGGAGTTTTGGATTGAAGAGGTCAATTTCCACCTTGAGAAGATTCTTGACAAGATAAATAGGGATAACAAGTTGCAAAAGAGGATGAGCACCCATTATTACACAAAAAATCAGGTTGCCAATTTCAAAAACAAGAAATTGAAGGCCAAACTCAAGGAAGACCTAATCAGCCAAAAGAATAAGGGTAAGTTAGAGTTGCTTGCTGATGCATACGTGGTTGCATAACACACCTCATTAGGCATATTTTGACAGCTTTTGAGAGAATTTGGGGAAATGTTTGTGTTTTGGTGCAAATTGGCGCAATTTTTCAGTATTTCGCAATTTTCTGTCTAGGTAAGCAACGAGCTCATGCTGCGATTTTTCCTCAGGGCCCTAGATGATAAAAAAATCAACATTTTTGGAAATATTGTGACATCCTCTCAAAACCCATTTTATCACTTTCCTTATCCAAGGCTCAAATTTTGAGAATTTTGCAAAAAAGAGGCTAAAAATCACCTTTCTGCCTCTCTTTTTCCATTTCGTTGTGCACCTGGGGGCATCTTGGGAAAATGGCCATATCTCAGCCAAAAATGAGTCATTTTGAGTGCACAAATACTTAAATACATTTAAATCTCTCAAATTTCCAGAACAGGTTTCATATCTAGATTTGGACTTCATAAAGGCACTCAAATATTGCCTCCAACAACTCGCTACGCTTCTGGAAATTTATGAGTTTTTTGTGAAAATGTCACTATGTAAGTTTTTGTAATTCCTGGTTCAACTTTGGTAAAATTCAAAATGGTGAATTAAATGAATGTAAGGGTAAAAGGAAATGTAAATATGATGTATTAATGAATGGTTAGTCTTTGTTTTATGTAAGTTGAGCTTCATTAATGAGAGAGGTTGCAGTCAAAGTTAATTGTAGAAGTTGTTTCAACTTCCCTAGAAATTAGGGTTTGGTTAGAATACATCATGAAATAGTTCCTAGAGTCATGGATTCGACCCCTAAGAGTGGGGAGAGGTTTTTTTGGTCTTTATGTGTTAGTTTCACATTTAGAATAGGTTGGACATCTGAGGAGAGTACTATTGTAGCTTGTACTTGGACATTTTATGGAAATCAAAGGACACAGTTTGCATCTATTATTTAGAAATTCATGTGCAGTAAGTTTGTGATGTAGTTTTTCCTCTATTATTACTTTATATGAATGATATTTATCTTCTCTTTCCATTCATCATCTCTTCAATAATTTTCCTTACAATTTATAAATAGAATTCTTGCAATAAGCTCTGTTTTGATGGAAAATTTTTATGTGTTACTTTCTCTCTTGCTTAATGAATTCATGTTTCATGCTCATTAAGACCTTTATGCTTCTTCTAAACACCATACTACATCGACAAATCTAAATCCATCACAAAAGTACTCCTACCTTTCTCCTTCATATCTTTCCTGCTGTAACCCTTTGATTCTCTGACCTAGCTACCTGGTTTTTCTCCCTTATCCAGCAACAAAACCCTAAACTTTCCAAAACCTACCTGAGCCTAGCTATCTAGCCTAAAATCCTTTACATATCAGTCATTTGTTGGCTATGATTTCATAGAGAGAGTGCTCTCTGGTTTGGTAGGACTAGCTACCAAACTAAGAGCTTGGTTTATGGTTACCTCCGTCGATTCCTCCCAACCTGGGATATTGCGGGGGATAAGATTTTGGCGCCGTTGCTGGGGAAATCACTGTTAATCATTCCTAGGATTAGTTCTATAAGTGATTTCAAGATTGGTTCTATGGGTGACAAATTCCAATATCTAAAGAAGGTTGATTTGAGAAATCAGATCAAGTTCAAGGTGTAAAAATCTCTGGCTCCTAAGAGATACATGAGGTCAAATCTTGACCCAAATCCACCTACTATTGTTGATGATCTAGAGAAGTTGCTTAAGAAACTCAAAACTCCTATTCCTAAAAGTGAACCTAGAAAATTGGTAAAAAAAACATCTCTACCTGATCAATTATTGACTGTTGAAGATATTTATTTTGATATTCAGTTTGAGCAATCTTTGTTTCGATCTAAAGTTGAGTCTTCTATTTCAGAAGTGGTTTTTGAACCAATTAGGTTTGATTCCTACCTCCCTTCTACTAAATCCATCTTTTAAAAAACTGATAACGAGTTATGGTTAAATTTTGATAAACTTCAAAGCCTTGCAGACCAACTTCAAATCACTACCGAGAAAGCTTACATCCAATATCAACTTGAAAACTTGGCTACTGCTTCATCCTCTAATTCATCTCCAAACACATCAACTACATCATCTGCCATTGTTAGTTTACCATTATCTTCATTAGTGTCATCATCTCCCTCATTACAACCTATTGTAATTCCTACACAACCCATTATAGTACATATACTACCTCCTCCAACAATCATGGCATGGTTTGCTCCTTTACTATTACCTGGTCAACTTGCTGCCCTACCTCAGAACTATAGTCAAAGACTCCCTCTTTTTTATGGAAATTTAGAGATCAAATCACAACAACATGTTGACAAACTGATAGATTTTATTAACCTTGAAGAGGTTGAAGAGGAGGATGAAAACATGAGAATCATAGCCCAAATTTTTTCTGGAGATGTAAAAAAATGGTTTCGCAGTTTGGCAGCCAATTCCATCAATAGTTCGTAGCAGTTAATAGATTTATTCTTAGCTCGGTGGTAGGAGAATAAAAATCCATTACATATTTTGGCTGAGTACAGTGCTATGAAAAGAAACCCGAATGAGATAGTGCATGAGTTTATAACATGGTTCAATCTGGTTTACAATTGCATTCCTAATGATATCAAACCTCCCCCTGGTTTAGCCCTCCTTCACTATCCTGATGCATTCGATCCAGACATGGCATATCAACTTAGGGAGAGAGATCCTACAACTTTCGAAGAAATGTAGCGCAATTGTGGAAGCTAATTTTCTTATCAAGAAGTCCAAAATCAAACCAAAGAAACCTAAGAAGAAAGTTATTATAAGTAGGAGTCTTCTTCTTCTTTTTTAGGTAAAGCTTGACACTCTGATTAAAACAATTGAAAGAATGATGGATGTAATGACTATTGCTGATAGACAAGTGGAGTCTTTGATAAGGAATCTGAACTCTAGGGGATAACAATAATCATAGTTTTGAAATAAGCACAAAGAACAAAAAAATCAGGATCCTCAGGGACAAATGAGAACACCATTTTAGCAAAACTACACACAAGGCCCAGAAGATGGTGAAGAAGAAATTGTTGAGGCTAATCATTTCTTTGAGGAATATGAATTACCTACCTTTCTGACTGAGGAAGATCAATTTTCTCAGGAATCAATAACACCAAGTGATCAACAACGTGTCCTTTCCAATGATGATTCATGGGCAGTGTAGACTGGAGAGTATTAAAGGGGATATCAGAATGCCCTCAGTCATTTGTAGAAACAATACAACTTGAGGAGAAGAAATGTCCCTATCACATTGCATTAGAAAAGGTAGAATGCTCAAAAATATACAACGGATAAGGAAGCATCTCCTATGGATCAAAAGAGAGAAAAAGAGATTGTCATTTTGAGTCAGGATAAAAACAATGAAGCTTCTACCAGTAGTGTGAGGAAGGACAAGGAGTTTCAAAATGAAAGTCAAAATAATGAATCTCAAGCCAAAGGATAGCCTGAGAGGAAGGACACTACAGAAAAAGAGGTAGACAAACAATCCAATCTGTTTAGCTTAGAGAATGAAATTTCCAAATTGAAGGCTTGAAGTCCTCTAACTGAACTAGTCAAAAATGAAAAGTACAAATTCCAGATTGCTAAGATGTTGAAAGTAGATCAAATGTCAGATATTGTCAATGTTGCCAATGATGAAACTGTAATTTTATTTGGTCTAGCTGTAGAGGGAAGTCCTGAGGATAACAGAGTTCCCCCTTTCTATCCTAGTTTGAAACTTCATGATTTCATACTCCATAATGCCATGTTAGATTCCGGTGCCTCACATAACCTGATGCCAAAAGCTATTATGGAAAAACTAGGACTATACATTACTCGACCTTACCATGATTTATATTATTTTGATTTGGGGAGAGTCAAATGCCTTGGCCTTATTAAAGATCTAGTAGTGTCCCTCGACCATATCCCAACCAAGAATGTATTGATGGATGTAGTGGTCGCTAATATACCTCCATAATTTGGCATGTTGCTTTCACGGTCTTGGGGAGAAAAGATGAATTGAACCTTGTAACTTGATTTTCCATATGCTACTATACTGGTATTTTGGTAGCTTAGAAAACTATACCAGGAGAAGAAGATGAAATTCATGATTAGTAGCAAAGAAAGACCAAATAATCACCCTATCCACATTGTACATACTTATCTAGAGTCTTTCATTTTGTATAGTTATATGAATCCACTTGATGATGATGGTCAAATTGTTCATATTTTAGAAGTTTTGGATATCATAAGTAGTGTACAGGAAGATTTGATTGTAGAAAAACAAAAAAATGATGCAGAAAATTTGCAGTCAGAAAATTCACTTGAAGAGATTATTGAATCGGTGCCAGAAGTTCAGATTGTTGAGAGAGTAGGTTATCCTCTAGAAAAACAGAAAGATCAGTGTTCCAAAATTCTGTTTCCAGATGAATAAGAAGGTCTTTGGACCATGGAGTTTGATAGTGCATTGGGGAAAGAAGGAGTTGGGATCGACATGTGGATTCATGGCCCCTTGCATCAGTCTTGTAAAATTCCTCAAAATGTAAGATTAAGATTTTATAAATTGGCCTTTGATTGCTCGAATAATGAGGCAGAGTATGAAGCATTGACTACTAGACTTAAAATTCTAAAAAAACTAGAAGTAAAGAGAATTTCAGTTTCTAGCGACTCTGAGTTAGTAATTAAATAGGTAAAACGGGAGTACTAGGCCAAGCATCCAAGGATGCGAGCTTATCATAATGTTGTCCTTGACATTCTTAAGACTTTTTTAGAATATACTTTGTCTTTGATTCCTATAACTCAGAATATTATCGCTGGTTCTCTTTCTAATGCAACAAGTATGGTTAAGATTCCTACCTATTCAAGTAAGAAGTATTCACTTCATGTTAAACATCACCCATCTGTCCCTGAAAATCTCAGATATTGGTAGGTGTTTTGGGATGACAAATAGATTAGTAACTTTTTGCAGATGGAGGATGAATTTCTAAACTCCCATATTGATGATACATGTGATGAGGATGATAAGGAAATTTAAGAAACTAAGGTTGAAGTTTGGGAGTTGAAAGACAATAACATTCCACAAGGTCTTGTACCTTTGAAAGAGTTATTTGATCGTGATGATGTCGCTAGAAAACCCACCATGGTCCCCATAGAAAAAGGTGTTGAAGATATAAACATTGGTACAACAGATAAGCCCAAGATGGTCAAATTGTCAAAATCTCCATTTCTTGAGATCAAAAGTAAGTATATTGCTTTGATGACAGAATTGTTTGATTTATTTTATTGGGATTATTCAGATTTAAAGGTGTCTGATAAGAACTTCATTCAACACACTATACCAGTTAAACTTGATCAAGATCCATTCCCAAATAAGCTAAGGAGGATTAATCCTAAGTTGCCGCCATCCATTGAGAAAGAGAGGTAAATAGGATTTATAAATCTGGTATTATTTTTCCTATTCGTTTTTCAGAATGGATATCAAATCTTGTGCCGGTGAGAAAGGAGACCAGGGAGATTTTCCTTTGTATCTATTTCCAAAATTTGAAAAAAGTGTCCTTAAAGGACAATTATCCCCTACCGAAGATGGACCATATCCTACAAAGGGTAGTTGGATCTTCTAGGATGTCATTGCTTGATGGATACTTGGGCTACAACCAAATTTTAGTGCACAAGGATGATCAATCGAAAACAACCTTCACAACACCATCAAGTACATTTATGTACGCTAAAATTTCATTTATATTAAAGAATGGAAGAGAAACATTCCAACATGCTATGGATATTTCTTTCACTAATGAAAAGGATGTTTTTCTAGTTATTTATTTAGATGATCTCACAGTTTTTCTAAATCTGATGAGGAACACTTACATCATCTAAGAATTGTCTTTTAGAGATGTATAAAATTTGGCATTTTGTTGAATCCTAAAAAGATCCTTTTCACCATGGAGGAAGGTAAGCTGCTAGGGCACATCATTTCCAAGGATGGTATCTAGATTTACCCTGCAAGATTGAAGCCATTCAACAGTTATATTTTCTGAGGAACAAAATATAAATTCAGTCATTTGATGGGAAAATTAGCTTTTTAAGGAGATTCCTTCCAAAACTCGCTGAACATTTGAGAGAAATGACAAACATGCTGAAAAAGGACAACGAGGTAAGATGGTCTGAAGATGCCAAAAAGTCTTTTAATACAGTCAAATTTTCATTATCTACTGCTCCTACTTTAATCAGTCTATACTTTAGATTTTATTATATTTTCATTCGCCTTAGAGAAAACTTTAGCAACTTTCTTGATGCAAAATAAGGATCAGAAAAATGAATAACCCATAGCATTTTTTAGTTAGACAATAAGGGATGCAGCACTAAATTACAACATTATTGAGAAATAGGCTTTGGCTTTGGTAAATGCGCTTAAATACTTTCAAGTATATATTCTGCATTCTCACACTATAACTTATGTTCCAACAACAATAGTAAATGAAGTCCTTATGTAGACTGATCCAGAGGGTCACAGGGGAAAATGGATAGCAACTATGTTAGAATATGATCTAGAAATAAAGCCAGCAAAGCTCATTAAGGGACATGGTTTGGCCAAGCTCATGACTAAATCTAATTTGCATGCGTTAGATATCAATCTGATTGCAACCCTCTCCGAAAAAGAAGTAGAATATTCATAGGTACATGTTTCATATATGTTCACTTCATCTCCATGGTACTCCGACATAGTTTATGTATTGCATCATTTAAATCCTCTACCGGAAGTTCCCAAAGGTAAAAGTAGACCGTTAAAACTGAAAGCTTCAAAGTATTTCATTCTTGATAGTGTTTTGTTTTGGAAAGATTCAGGTGGTGTATTTCTAAATTGTCTTGTTGAAAATGAAGCTAAGGATGTAATGACTGATTTCCATAAAGCATATTATGGTGGCCACCTCTTTTGGGAAACTACAACCAACAAAATTCTGACGGCTGAGTTTTATTGGCCTACACTTTTTGCTGATGTGTACAAAACAATAATGAGCTACCACGATTTCCAGATTTTTCAAGGGAAAAGCAAACTTTTTCCATTGCCTTTGTAGCCAATTTTAGTTTCATCTCCATTCCTACAGTGGGGTTTTCATTTTGTCCCGGAAATCCATACTTCATCGTTTTCACAACACGAGTGGATCCTGATAGTCACAATCTACTTTACGAAATGGATTGAAGCAATTCCAACATGGCAAGCTACTGATTCTGTTGTCATTCAGTTCAACTAAAACTACTATTTTGTCTAGATTGGGTTGCTCGCAAAAAATAATCACCGACAATGCTACTGCTTTCAAGTCCAAGAAGATGGTGGAGTTTTGTGAGAAGTACCATATCATGTTGGGAATTCTACCGCTTATTACCCACAAGGGAATGGGCTAGATGAATCCTCTAATTAATCTCTGATCAACATCATTAAAAAAGTTCTGGAGGTCAATAAAAAGAACTGGCACAAAAAGCTCATTAATGCTTTATGGGCGGACAAAGTCAGTACTAAGAAATCTATAGGAATCTCTCCTTTCCAGTTGGTGTATGGGGTTGATACTATTTTTCCTTCATCCCTTGCTGTTCCAGTCATGAAAATTCTATAGGAAGTGAATAGTGAACCGAATGATGTACAATGAAGGATAAGTCAAATGATCCATTTACAACAAACTAGGGAAGAAGTATTTCAAAATACTTCCAAGCTTTAGGAAATTATTAAAAATATTTATGACCGCAAGACCCACTAAGATAAATTCAACATGGGTGATGTGGTTCTTCATTGGGATGCATAAAACGAAGAGAAGGGAAAACATGACAAGTTTGAAAACCTATGGAAGGGAACGTATAAAATATTAGCCTTCATGGGGAAGAATGCTTATCTGTTGGAAGAAATGAATGGGAAAAGTTATTTGGGAGGAGCAATCAATGGTAGGATTCTCAAGCACTATTATACCTGAAGAAATTTCTGGAAATTTTCTTGATCATTGTATATACCAGTTTGCATTTCAGGTCAGAGTTGGCAGTGGCTATTTTAGGAGTTTGAAGCCCGAGGAGAAGGCCATAAGGCTTCTTTGATTAGTTGCTGGTTTAAGGTTTCTGTTTTCTTTGTTTATTGTTTCTAAACAATCATTTATTCAATTTTTAGTTTTAAGTTAGTCTTTGCATTTTGACTCCATGCCCAATGAATAAGGCTACTAGGTCTACGTGTTCTTGACACCTCCTATGGAGATGCCATACCCAGTTGGAGCCAATGTTAGTGTTAGTCAGTTTTTCCTTCCACTAGTGATCAAATGTTCTCTTTTAGAATGCCCATTATGGTTTAAGGTCAAGATTTTTACATTTCACGAGGTCTTCCATTAAAAAACTTTGGTCACTGGTCAGTGTGTCTAGGTTGTCATTTACTCCTTTACAAACTGCCATGTTTTGGTTACTGTCATTATGCAATTAGATGTACTGCCACTGAAAATTTTTATGGTCATCCCAGTCTCATTATAATGGTTATAATGGTTTTCATCCAGCTCACTATCATCCATTAAGTCACTAGGGTTTCAGTCATTAAAATTCTCATTTCATTCATAAATGGCATGTAAAGGAAAAGTGTTACAAAATGGTTCAAAAAGGTTTCATTTCAAAGAATATTTTGTCATAAGTTTGAATAATAGCAAAGCTACTTTCAAAAGGTTCACAAGTACATGCTTTTCAAATCAACAAAAAGAAAGGTATATGGTGCCCCCCCTGCTATAATCAAAGCAAGTCACCTCTCAAAGCTATAAAAGATCATTTTTCTCTCATTTCCTCATTCATCACATTGTCAAGGGAGATGTCTTCCATCATCCATCATTTCTAAAAAGTTTAAGGCAATACTTTTTTCAAGAAATCAACTTTTTCCTCAGTCATCGCGCATACAAAGCTGTCATTGCGCTTTTGGATAGGCACACTACGCACCGGTGAACTATGCTACACACAGGTGAACTATGTTGTGCATGAGCCAAACTCCTCCAAAATCATTTTTTGACCACTGAAATTCTTTTTTCAAGGTTTCTCTTCTATCATGTTATCCTTCAGGCTTCACAACAAGTAAGTTAAATCATTCTTGTGCCTTCCTTTTGCCTCTTATGTCAAGAATTGTTCAGATGCTTCCACTGCTAGGGTTTCTATGAATTTCCTAGTTTTAATCCTCAATTAATGAAATACTTACCAAAACCCCAATTTTCTTGTCCCTACACCTTAGTTTTCAACAACTACACTATTCCCATCCATCATAGAACCCCATCCCCTCATTTTATATCCTTTTTCTCTAAACCCTAATCTACCATATCTCTTCCAAGAGCAGGCCCGTGTTTTGGTATTTTTCACTCCCTCCCCTCACTCATTTCAAAAAATTCCTTTCCCCCCTACTCATTAACATCATCTCTTACCCTCCTAAATTTCCTCAAAAATTTAGGCAACTCCAAAGTCCCTCATATCACCTTATTCCCTCACAGCAACACATTTCACTGTTTTTACCTGTTTTCCACCTAGGGTTTGAAAGTATGGAGCCTGATTCACCACCATCAGAGAAGAGGAAATATAATAATGGATAAAAAATACTGAGGTTTGAACCCTCTATTTGCAATGAAATCACCTCCTTCCCTTTTGTCAAAAAATGTCTTGACTATGTAAGTTGTTTAGAGTTTTTCAAAAAGTGCAGGAAGTGGGTCACCATGGATATCTCACAGGTATATTTGCCCTCACCTTGAAGGAAGAAAAAATCACCATTTCAGGGACTGATATCATGTTTTCAATGGATTCCATCTCTCAATCTACAAACATACCAAATAATGGTGAAAATTGGTTCAAAGGCATGAACCTAGACCTAGAAGAGTACAAACCCTACTTGAAATCACATTATAAAGAAAATCACTCACATGTTTTCCCATTCAGACATTTGTTGGAGAGATATGAACCATTATTGAAGGTTGTCATGAAATTATTCACATGTGAGGGCATATTTTCCAGGTTGTACCAATATCACATAACGCTGCTCATGCACTTTAGAACAACCAAGTCTCTCAATTTGTGCAGTTACTTATATAGGAGCTTAACCAAGATGTCTAAAAAGGTGAAATTGAAAGGACAAGTGCATTATCCCAGTCTCTTTCATCATAGCCTAATAAAGGTTATATTTCTCCTTTACTTGACATAAAATAACATTACATGGGACACTTTCATTGAGGCAGCTTTGAAAATGCATATAACTACTTCACCAAGCCAACACCAAACTATGTCAACATAGTCAATGGAGGTTGGGTCATCAAGTAAGAATGATGAGGTTTCCAAGACACCTAGGCCTGAGGTAACCAAGACATATCAGAGAGGAAGAAGGTTTGCGTTTTCTCCTCAAATATGAGGAATGGGCCAAGCATAGTACATCAACAAAATAGGGATCACCATCACATCACGAGGCTTCTTTGCATGATGAGGATCTCATTGAGCATGATTTTCACCTAGTTGACTTGGATGCACAAGATGATAATCAAACCATAAAACGAGTCATCAAAGAGAAGGATTCTTAGATCATGGAGCTCTAGGACAGTTTGGCAAGGGCCAAATTCATCATTTCATTCCTTGAGCATGGAAACAGTCAACTTAAAGCACAACAACTGGCTATGGAGAAAAAACAATTTCAAGTCAAGAAACAGGAGATGAAGGGTAAGGAATTGGTGGACCATGATGACATTGAGAAGCATGAAGAACATGTGGCAAGAAAAAGACCAAGAACAAGGGGTCTAAGGAAGGCAATTCAGAAAGAAAAAGAACAAAATCCACCAATGGAAGAATTAACCTTTGAGGAGAAGATTGCTATGGAAATAAATGAAGATAGGGAGTTTTTTCTTGAAAAGGTCAATTTCCACCTTGAATAGCTCCTAGACAAGGCAAACATGGATAATAAGCCAAAAAAGAGGACGACCACCCATTAATACACAAGGAATTAGGTTGCCAAGATTAGAATCAAGCAATTGAAGGGAAAACTCAAGGAAACCCTAATCAACCAAAGGGATAAGCGTAAGTTAGAGTTGCTTGCTGATGCATCCATGGTTTCATAGCACACCTCATCAGGAATATTTGGACAAATTTTGATATCCTTTGGAGAATTTTTTGTGTTTTGGTGCAAACTGGTGCAAATTTTCAATTTTTGGTAATTTTCTGTCTAGGTGAGCAGCGAGCTCACGTTGCACTTTTTCCCGAGGGCCATAAATGATAAAAAATCATCATATTTGGAAATATTGTGACCTCCTCTCAAAACCCATTTTCTCGCTTTCCTGATCCAAGGATCATTTTTTGAGATTTTTTCAAAAAAGAGGCTAAAAATCACTTTTTTGCTTCTCTTTTTCCATTTCGCTACGCACTTGGAGACTTCTTGGGAAAATGGCCATATCTCAGCCATAAATGAGTCATTTTGAGTGCACAAATACTCTAAATACATCTAAACTCTCTCATATTTCTACAACAGGTTTAAGATATGGATTTGGACTTCATAAAGAAACTCCAAAATGGCCTCCAACAGCTCGCTGCGCTTCTAGAAATTTCTGAGTTTTTTGTGAAATTGTCACTGTGTAATTTTTTGTAACTCCTTGTTCGACTTTGGTAAAATTCAAAATCATGAAGAAAATGAATGTAAGGGTAAAAGGAAATGTAAATATGATGTATTAATGAATTGTTAGTCATTTTTTTTTTTATAATGTAAATTGAGCTTCATTTATGAGAGAGGTTGCAGAGAAAGTTAATTGTAGAAGTTGTTTCAACTTCCCTATAAATTAGGGTTTTGTTAGAACACATAATGAAAAAGTTCCTAGAGTCATGGATTCGACCCCTGAGAGTAGGGAGAGGTTGTTTTGGTATTTATGTAACAATTTCTCAGTCATAGAATATGTTGGACATCCGAGGAGAGAAATATTTTAGCTTGTACTAGGACATTCTCTAGAAATCGAAGGACATAGTTTGCATCTATTATTTAGGAATTCATGTGTAATAAGTTTGTGATGTAGTTTTTCCTTATTACTTTATATTAATGATATTTATCTTTTCTTCCATTCATCATGTCTTCAATAATTTCCCTTACAGTTTATAAATAGAATTCTTGCAATAATCTCTGTTTTGATGGAAAATTATTATGTGTTACTTTCTCTCTTGCTTAATGAATTCAAGTTTCATGCTTATTAAGACCTTTATGCTTCTTATGAACACCATAATGCACTTACAAAACCTAAATCCATCACAAAATTACTGCTACCTTACTCCTTCATATCTTTACTATTGTAACCCTTTGATCCTTTGATCTAGCTACTTGGTTTTTCTCCCTTATCTAGCAACAAAACCCTAAATTTTCCAAAACCTACCCGAGCCTAGGTAACTAGCCTAAAATCCTTTACATATTAGTCATTTTTTTGTTGTGATTTCATAGAGAGACCCCTCGCTGGTTTGGTAGGGCTAGATACCAAACTAAAGCCTTAGTCTGTGGTTACATCCATCGATTCCTCTCTACTGGGGATACTGTTGGGTATAACATTTTGGTGCCATTTCCAGGGAAATGGCTGTTATATCATTCCTAGGATTAGTTATATAAGCGCTTTCAAGACTAGTTCTATGGGCGATAGATTCAAGTATCTAAAGAAGGTTGATTTGAGAAATCACATCATTTTCAAGGTTTAAAAAACTATGGCTCCTAAAATATACACGAGGTCAAATCCTAACCCAAATCCACCTACTATTGTTAATGATCCAGAGAATTTGCTTAAGAAACTCAAAACTCCTATTCCTGAAAGTGAACCTAGAAAATTGGTAAAAACTACATCTCTACCCGATCAATTATTGAATGTTGAAGATATTTATTCTGATATTCAGTTTGAGAAATCTTTGTTTCGATCTAAATTTGAGTCTTCTCTTTTAGAAGTGGTTTTTGAACCAATTAGGTTTGATTCCTACCTCCTTCAACTAAATCTCTCTTTTCCAAAATTGATCACGAGTTGTGGTTAAATTTTGATAAACTTCAAAGCCTAGTAGACCAAATTCAAATCACTACCAAGAAAGCTTACATCCAATATGAGCTTGAAAACCTGGCTACTACTTCATCCTCTACTTCATCTCCAAACACATAAGCTACATCATCTTCCATTGTTAGTTTACCATTATCTCCATTAGTGTCATCATCTCCATCAACACAACCTATTGCAATTCCTACACAACCCATTGTAGTACATCTACTACCTCTTCCAATAGTCATGGCATGGTTTTCTCCTTTATTATTACTTGGTCAAATTGCTTCCCTACCTCAGAACTATGGTCAAAGACTCGCTCTTTTTTATGGAACTTCAGAGATCACAACACAGGAACATTTTGAAAAACTAATAGATTTTATTGACCTTGAAGAGGTTGATGAGGAGGATGCAAAGATGAGAATAATAGCCCATAGTTTTTCCGGAGATGTAAAGAAATGGTTTCTTAGTTTGGCAGCCAATTCCATCAATAGTTCCTAGTGGTTAATAGAGTTATTCTTAGCCCGGTGGCTAGAGAAGAAAAATCCATTACAGATTTTGGCTGAGTATAGTGCTATTAAAAGAAACCCGAATGAGACGGTGTAGGAGTTTACAACATGGCTCAATTTGGTTTAAAATTCCATTCCTAATGATATCAAACCTCCCCTTGGTTTAGCCCTCCTTCACTATCTTGATTTATTCTATCCATACATGGCATATTAGCTTAGGGAGAGAGATCTTGCAACTTCGAAAGAAATGCAACATAATGCTGTAAGTGTGGAAGCTAATTTTCTTATCAAGAAGTCAAAAATCAAACCAGAGAAACCTGAGAAGAAAGTTACTATCAAGGAGGAGACTTCTTCTTCTTCTTAGGTAAAGTTTAACATTCTGATTAAAAAAATGGAAAGAATGATGGACATAATGACTATTGTTGATAGACAAGTAGAGCCTTTGATAAGGAATCTGAACTACAAGGGACAACAACAATCACATTTCCGAAATAAGCAGAAAGAGCAAAAAAATTAGGATCCTCAAGGACAAATCAGAACACCATTTCAACAAAACTACACACAAGGCCCAGAAGATGATGAAGAAGAAATTTTTGAGGCTAATCATTTCTTTGAGGAAGATGAATTACTTACCTTTATGACTGGGGAAGATCAATTTTATTAGGAACCAATAACACCAAGTGATCAATAGCTTGTCCTTGCCAATGATGATTCATGGGAAATGTAGACCAGAGAGTATCAAAGGGGATATCATAATGCCCTCAGTCATTTTCAGAACTAATACAACTTAAGGAGAAGAAATGTCCCTATCACATTACATCAGAAAAGGAAGAATGTTCGGAAATATACACCGCATAAGTAAGTAGCTCATGTGGATCAAAACAAAGAAAAAGAGATTGTCATTCTGAGTTGGGATAAAAACATTGAAGCTTCTACTAGTAGTGTGAGAAAGGACAAGGATGTTCAAACTGAAAGTCAGAAAAAGGAATCTCAAGCCAAAGGACAACTTGAGAGGAAGGGCACTGTGGCCAAAGAGGTAGACAAACAATCCAATTTGTTTATCTTAGAGAATGAAATTTCCAAATTAAAGGTTTCAATTCCTCTAACTGAACTAGTCAAAAATGAAAAGTACAAATTCTAGATTGCTAAGATGTTGAAAGTAGATCAAATATCAGATGTTGTCAATGTTGTTGATGATGAGCCTACAATTTTATTTGGTCCAGTGGTAGAGGGAATTCCTGAGGATAACAAAGTTCCTCCTTTTTATCTTAGTTTGAAACTTTATGAGTTCATACTCCATAATGCCATGTTAGATTCCGGTGCCTCACATAACTTGATGCCAAAAGCAATTATGGACAAACTAGGACTAGACATTACTCGACATTACCATGATTTGTATT
Source organism: Pinus taeda (assembly GCA_000404065.3). Classification (NCBI taxonomy): domain Eukaryota; kingdom Viridiplantae; phylum Streptophyta; class Pinopsida; order Pinales; family Pinaceae; genus Pinus; species Pinus taeda. The sequence goes on along the minus strand of APFE030197386.1, from coordinate 279,508 downwards.
CTTTTGATTTGGGGAGAGTCAAATGCCTTGGAATTATCAAAGATCTAGTAGTGTCCCTTGACCAAATCCCAGCCAAGAATGTATTTATGGATGTAGTGGTTGTTGATATACCTCCACGGTTTGGCATGTTGCTTTCACGGTCTTAGGGAGAAAAGCTGAAAGGAACCTTGCAACTTGATTTTTCATATGCTACTATACTGGTATTTGGGTAGCTTAGAAAACTGTACCGGGGGTAGAAGATGAAATTCATGATTATTAGCAAAGAAAGACCAAATAATCACCCTATCCATGTTGTACATACAAATCTAGAGTCTTTCATTTTGTATAGTTATATTAATCCAGTTGATGATAATAGTCAAATTGTTCAGATTTCAGAAGTTTTGGATGTCATAAGTAGTGTATAGGAAGATTTGAGTGTAGAAAAACAGAAAAATGATGCAGAAAATTTGTAGTTGGAAAATTTACTAGAAGAGATTGTTGAATTAGTGCCAAAAACTTAGATTGTTGAGAGAGTAAGTTATCCTCTACAAAATCAGAAAGATCAGTCTTCCAAAATTTTGTTTCCCAATGAAGAAGAAGGTCTTCAGATCATGGAGTTTGATGGTGCATTGGGGAAAGAAGGAGTTGGGATCGACATGTGGATTCATGGCCCCTTGCACCAATCATGTAAAATTCCTAAAAATGTAAGATTAAGTTCTTTTAAATTGGCCTTTGATTGCTCGAATAATGAGGTGGAGTACGAAGCACTGGTTATTGGCCTTAAAATTTTGAAAAAACTAGGAGCAAAGAGAATTTCAGTTTATGGTGATTCTGAGTTAGTAATTAAACAGGTAAAAGGGGAGTACTAGGCCAAGAATCCAAGGATGCGAGCTTATCATAATGTTGTCCTTGACATTCTTAAGACCTTTTCAGAATATACTTTGTCTTTGATTCCTAGAACCCAAAATATTATTGTAGAAAGTATGGTTAAGTTTCCTACCATTCAGGTAAGAGGTATTCAATTCATGTTAAACATCACCCAACTGTCCCTGACAATCTCAGATATTGGAAGGTGTTTTGGGATGAAAAACATATTCATAACTTTTTGCAGATGGAGGATGAATTTCCAAACTCTCATATTAATGATACATGTGATGAGGATGATCAGGAAATTGAAGCAACTAAGGTTGAAGTGTGGGAGTTGAAAGACAATAATATTCCATGAGGTCTTGTACCTTTGGAATTGTTATTTTATCATGATGATGTCTCTAGAAAACCCACCATGGTCCCCATAGAAAAAGGTGTTGAAGATGTAAACATTGGTACAATAGATAAGTCTAAGATGGTAAAATTGTCAAAATCTCTATATCCTGAGATCAAAATTAAGTATATTGCTTTGATGACAAAATTTTCTGATGTATTTTCTTGGGATTATTTTGATTAAAAAGTGTATCATAAGAACATCGTTCAACACACTATACCAATTAAACCTTATCAAAATTCATGTTTCCAGAAGTTGAGGAGGATTAATCCTAAGTTGTTGCCATCCATTGAGAAAGACGTAAATAGGTTTTATAAATTTGGTATTATATTCCCTATTCATTTTTCGGAATGGATATCAAATCTTGTGCCGATGAGAAAGAAGACCGTGGAGATTCACCTTTGTATTGACTTCAGAAATTTGAACAAAGTGTCCTTAAATGACAATTATCCCTTGCCGGAGATGGACCATATCCTACAAAGGGTAGTTGGATCTTCTAGGATGTCATTTCTTGATGGATACTCGAGCTACAATCAAATTTTAGTGCACAAGGATGATTAGTTGAAAACATCATTCACAACACCACGGGGTACATTTATGTATGCCAAAATTTCATTTGGATTAAAGAATGTAGGAGCAACATTCCAACGGGCTATGGACATTGGTTGCTCCAATGAAAATGATGTTTTTTCTAGTTATTTACTTAGATGATCTCATATTTTTTTCTAAATCTGATGAGGAACACTTACATCATATAAGAATTTTCTTTGAGAGATGCAGAAAATTTGGAATTTTGTTGAATCTTAAAAGGATCCTTTTTGCCATGGAGGAAGGTAAGCTACTGGGGCACATCATTTCCAAGGATGGCATCTGGATTGACCCTGCACGAGTTGAATCCATTCAACAGTTAGATTTTCCAAGGAGAAAAAAATAAATTCAGTCATTCGATGGGAAAATTAACTTTTTAAGGAGATTCATCCCCAACCTTGCTGAACATTTGAGAGAAATGACATACATGCTGAAAAAGGACAACGAGGTAATATGGTTTGAAGATGACAAAAATTCTTTAATGCAATCAATTTTTCATTATCTACTGCTCCTACTTTAATAAGTCTCGACTATACTTTAGATTTTATTATATTTTCATTTGCCTCAAAGCATACTTTAGGAGCTGTCTTGATGCAAAAGAAGGATCAGAAAAATGAATAGCCCATAGCATTTTTTAGTCAGACAATAAGGGATGCAGCACTAAAATACAACGAAGCAGGCTTTGGCTTTGGTAAAAGCACTTAAAGACTTCCGAGTATATATTCTGCATTCTCACACTATAGCTTATGTTTCAACAACAACAATAAAGGAATTCCTTATGCAGACTGATCCAGAGGGTCGGAGGGGAAAATGGATAATAGTTATGTTAGAATATGATATGGAAATAAAGCTGACAAAGCTCATTAAGGGAGAGGGTTTGGCCAAGCTCATGGCTGAATCTAATTTGCATGGGTTAGATATCAATCTGATTGCAGCTCTCTCTGAAGAAGAAGCAAAAGATTCACATGTACAGGGGTCAGATATGTTCACCTCATCTCCATGGTACTCCGACATAGTTTATGTATTGCAACATTTAAATCCTCTGCCAGAAGTGCCTAAAGGTAAAAGTAGATCATTAAAAATGAAAGCTTCAAAGTATTGCATTCTTGATAGTGTTTTATTTTGGAAAGATCCGGGTGGTGTATTGCTGATCTGTCTTGTTGAAAATGAAGCTAAATATGTAATGAAAGATTTCCACAAAGGAGATTGTGGTGGCCACCTCTTTTGGAAAACTACAACCAACAAAATTATGAGGGCCAGGTTTTATTGGCCTACACTTTTTGTTGATGTGTACAAAACAGCAATGAGCTTCCATGAGTGCCAGATTTTTCAAGGGAAAAGAAAACTTTTTCCATTGCCTTTGCAACCAGTTTCAGTTTCAACCTCATTCGAGCAGTGTGGTTTTGATTTTGTTGGAGAAATCCATCCTTCATGTTCTGCACAACACAAGTGGATCCTGACAGCCATAGACTACTTTACGAAATGGATTGAAGCAATTCCAATTAGGAAAGGTATTCATTCTATTGTCATTTAGTTTAATTAAAACTAATATTTTGTCTAGATTTGTCTGCCCGTAGAAAATAATCACCGAAAATGTTGCAACTTTCAAGTCCAAGAAGATGGTGGAGTTTTGTGAGAAGTACCATATCACGTTGGTGCATTCTACCACTTATTACTCATAAGGGAATGGGCTGGCCGAATCCTCTAATAAATATCTAATCAACATCATTAAGAAAGTTATGGAGGTCAATAAAAAGAACTAGCACAAAAATCTCATTAATTCTTTATGGGCAGAAAGTTAGTACTAAGAAATCCATAGGCATGTCTCCTTTCTAGTTGGTGTACGGGGCTGATATTGTTTTTCCTTCATCCCTTACTGTTCCAGCCATGAAAATTCTATAGGAAGTGAGCAACGAACCAAATGATGTACAACAGAGGATAAGTCAAATGATCCATTTACAAGAAACTAGGGAAGAAGCATTTCAAAATGCCTCAAAGATTCAGGAAAGGATTAGAAATATTTATGAACCAAGACCAAAGAAGATAACTTCAAGATGGGTGATGTGGTTTTTTGTTGGGATGCACAAAACAAATAGAAGGGAAAACATGACAAGTTTGAAAACCTATGGAAGGGACCATATAAAATCTCAACCTTCAGGGGGAAGAATGCTTATCTATTGGAAGAAAAGAATGGGCAAAGTTATTCGAGAGGAGAAATCAATGGTAGGTTTCTCAAGCACTACTATACCTGAAGAAATTTCTGGAAATTTTCTTGATCATTTTATATACCAGTTTACATTTCATGTTAGAGTTGGCAGTGGCTATTTTAGGAGTCTGAAGCCCAAGGAGAAGGCCATAAGGCTTCTTTGATCAGCTGTTGGTTTAAAGTTTCTGTTTGCTTTGTTTATTGTTTGTAAAAGTTAGTTAGTCAGTCAATTTTTAGTTTTAAGTTAGTCTTTGCATTTTGACTCCATGCCCAATGAGTAAGGTTGCTAGGTCTATGATGTTCTTGACACCTTCTATGGATCTGCCATCCCCAGTTAGAGCTAATGTTAGTGTCAGTCATTTTTTCCTTCCCCCAGTGATCAAATGTTCTCTTTCAGAATGTCCATTAAGGTTTAAGATCAATTTTTTTCCATTTCAGTAGGTCTTCCATTCAAAAACTTTGGACACTAGTTAGTTTGTCTAGGTTGTCAATTACTCCTTTACAAATTGCCATGTTATGGTCACTGCCATTAAGAAATTAGATGTACCACCACTAAAAAGTTTTATGGTCATCTCAATCTCATTATAATGATTTTTATCGAGCTCACTATCATCCATTAGGTCACTAGGGTTTCAGTCATTAAAATTCTCATTTCATTCATAAATGGCATGTAAAGGAAAAGTGTTACAAAATGGTTCAAAAAGGTTTCATTTCAAAGAATATTTTGTAATAAGTTTGAATAATACCAAAGCTTCTTTCAAAAGGTTCACAAGTACATGATTTTCAAATTGTTGGGTGTGGAGCCTGATTATCTTCCTTATTTAGAGGTATCACTGCATTGGACCCTAGTTCGTAATGTGGAGGTAATGCTGCCCGTAAAATGTATTCTGCAAGGGGGGTCCACGGGGGGCAACTGCGATCTTTTGGAGCCCCCCTTGGAAGGGGATTAGGGGTAGCACCAACGAAGCTAAAAATAGATGTAAAATTGCCTTGTAAAATGATGTAATTTCGTAGTCAATCTAGGTCATTCATTAGGTGGAGATCTGACGGTAGAAGTTATGTTTAATTTATGGTATTTTTCCCTAGAAGGCAACCCCTTGCTATATATGAGGGAATTGTATTGCATCTATGTAGATCTGTATTCTGAGTGAGAAAGAGAGAGGAGATTGTGTGAGAGTGAAGAGGGAATTACAATGGATATGTTGTAGGTTGTATCTCTTCAATTTGCTAGATAATATAAAAGGAAGGACTGGCTATTTATCCGTGGAAGTAGTGTGAACCACGTATATGTGTGTCTCTCTTGTTTTATGTGTTTTCTGTGTTTATGTTTCTGCAATATATTTTATGTGTTTCCTTCTTCTGTAATATATAATTTTTTAACAACTGGTATCGAAGCTAAAGGTCTATTTGGCCGATAAACTCGTAGAAGAGAAGGGTTCTTGGTTCAAGTGGGAGAAATGGCGGAATATGGTAGGTTTAGGGTCAAAAAATTTAACGAAAAAAACTACCAGCTGTGGAAGATGTAGATGGAAGATTATCTGTATCAGAAAGATCTGTACCTACCATTGAGCGAAAAGACAAAGAAGCCAATGAGTATGACATACACAAAATGGGATATTCTTGACATAAAGGCACTTGGAACAATACGGTTGTGCCTAGCAGTGTCGGTAGCCTTTAATATTCCAAAGGAAAAGAAAATAGAGGGTTTAATGTCAGCATGGACCAAACTATATGAAAAATCCTCGGCCTCAAATAAGATATTTATTATGAAGTGTTTATTTAATATGAAGATGTTAGAAGGTGGATCTATTGTTGATCATTTAAATGAATTTAATACAGTTACCAGTCAGTTAAGTTCTATAGGGGTAACTTTTGATGATGAAGTAAGGGCTCTGTTATTTCTGTGCTCATTTCTAGAAAGTTGGAATGGTTTAGTTATGGCCATAAGTAACTCTGTCTCTAGATCTAGTACTTTAAAGTTTGATTATGTTGTTGGTGAAATCCTTAGGGAGGAAATGCTACAGAAAAGCTCCAGTGAGACATCAGGTAATGCTTTGACTGTAGAGACTAGGGGAAGAAAAATGGAAAGATGAAAGAGCCTAGGATATCACAGTAAGTTAAGGAAAGGCAGATCCAAGTCCAGATCAGGTATAGTGTGTTAGAAATGCGGGAAGAAATGGCACCTGAAGAAAGACTGCAAGTCTCAGAAGGGAAAAGAAGGAGATGCACAACAAGAAAACAATCATGAAGCAAATGTGACAGGTGATGTGTTGCAAGATGCTTTGATTCTTTCATTAGAAAATATTATTGATGCCTGGGTGGTAGATTCAGGGGCCTCATTCCATGCCACACCTGATAGGAAACATTTTCACGATTATGTTTAAGGAGATTTTGGACAGGTTCGATTGGGTTATGATAAACCCTGTAAAATAATTGGAATGGGTATAATTAACATAAAACAATAGAATGTAAATCAATGGTTGTTGAAAGAAGTAAGGCATGTTCTAGATCTAAAGAAAAATTTGATTTCAACAGGGCAGTTGGGAGGTGAAGGCTGTGTAACTACTTTTACAGATAAAACGTGGAATGTCACTAAAGGAGCCCTGGTAATAGCAATAGGAGAAAAGGTTGGTACATTATATTTATGCAATGGTATTTCTAATTCTGTTAATGCTTTAACCTCTACAAGAGAAGATACGACATTGTGGCATCATAAGCTCAGGAACATGAGTGAGAAGGGGATGTAGATTCTTCACTCAAGAAATTTGTTTCTAGGTTTGAATCATGTTGATTTAAATTTTTGGTGACAATTGTATTTATGGAAAATAGAAGAGAGTCAGATTCCTTAGAGTTGGGAAAGAAAGGAAGAGTGAAAAATTAGAGCTTGTGCATAAATGTATATGGAGACCTGCTCAGGTATCATCTCTTGGTGGCTCTCGTTATTATGTTACTTTTATTGATGATGGAACTAGAAAAACCTAGATTTATTGTATTCAAAATAAATTTGATGTATTTGATACTTTTAAGAAATGGAAACCTTTGGTTGAAAATGAGACAGGAAAATGGTTGAAGTTTCTCATATTAGACAATGGAGGTGACTATTGCAGCAAAGAGTTTGATAGGTATTGTTTAGAGAATGGAATTCACAAAAAGAAGATAGTTCCAGGAACACCACAAGAAAATGGTGTGCAAGGTGCATGAGATTGCATGCAAGATTTCCTTTACAATTTTGGGCAGACACTGTAGATATTGTTGTTTATCTAATAAACAAAGGGCCTTCAAGTTCCTTGGATGGTGGTATTCCAGAGGAGGCATGGACAGGTAAAAAGGTAAACTATTCATTTTTAAAGACTTTTGGTTGTGAAGCCTTTGTCCACATTAATAAAGAAAATAGAACAAATATTGAGGCAAAATCAAAGAAATGTACCTTTTTTAGATATGGTGTTAATGATTTTGGTTATCACTTTTATGATTATGAAAAACAAAAAATCATTAGGAGTAGATATGTCATATTCAGTGAAAATGTTTTGTATAAGGATCAGATGCAGGAAAAGAAACAAGAAAAAGAAAACAGAGAATACATGGTGGTTGATGAGATCATAGAAAAAGTGAAGGTGCCTGAAAATCATAATTAGTCAGAACAACAACAACAACCCCAACAACAACAAGCACCTCAAATGCCTAAAAGTGGCGTTAGAAGATCTACCAGGATAAGTAGACCCCCTGAACGATATTCTCCTTCATTATAATATGCATTGTTGACTGATTCTGGTGAACCAAAATGTTATGAAGAAGCAGTGCAGGTAGAAACCAGGAAGAAGTGGGAACAAGCCATGAAAGAAGAGATGGACTCCTTATCACATAACCATATTTGGGACTTAGTCAGGTTGCCTACAGGTAAAACAACATTAAAGAATAAATGGTTTTACAGGTTGAAGGAAGAAGATGAAGGTAGAAAAAGGTATAAAGCTAGATTTGTGGTGAAGGGGTTTGCACACAAAAAGGGTATAGATTTTGATGAGATGTTTTCTCCTGTTGTTAAAATGACTTCAATAAAAACTATTTTAAGTCTAGCAGCAGTTGAAGATTTTCATCTTGAGTAGTTAGATGTAACGACAACCTTTCTCCATGGGGATTTGGAGGAAGATATATACTACATATATATATATATATATAATATATATATATATATATATAATAATATTATATATATATATATATATATTATATATATATATATATATATATATATATATGCAATAGCCACAAAGATATGAGGTAAAAGGGAAGGAGAAACTAGTGTGCAGGCTGAAGAGGAGCTTGTATGGATTAAAACAGGCTCCAAGGAAGTGGTATCTAAAATTTGACAGGTTTATGTCTGAACAAGGTTATACTAGATGTCACTCTAATCATTTTGTTTATATCAAAAGGAAAAATGATGGCATCTATATTATATTGTTATTGTATGTAGATGACATGCTTGTTGTAGGTTCTAACATCAAGGAAATAAATGTGCTCAAAAGAAAATTGGCAAAATCATTTGCAATGAAGAATTTGGGTGTTGCAAAAAAAATCCTTGGTATGAGAATAACTAGAGACATGAAAAATCACAAATTAACATTGTCTCAGAGTGAGTACATACAAAAGGTGTTGAAAAGGTTTAACATGCAGAATGCAAAACTAGTTAGTATACCTTTGGCTAGCCATTTCAAACTAAGTAAGGAAATGTGTCCCAAGACTCAGGAAGAAATGGATTATATGTCTAAATTTCCATATGCATCAACGATTGGAAGCTTAATGTATGCAATGGTCAACACCAGGCCTGGTATTTCACATGCAGTGGGAGTTGAAAGCAGGTACATGAACAATCTAGCAAAAGAACATTGGATGGCAGTGAAGTGGAGTCTCAGGCATTTGAGAGGTACCACAAATCAAGCATTATGCTTTGGTGGTTCAAACATTTCTTTACAGGGATATGTTGATACAGATACGATGGGTGATAGAGATAACAGGAGGAGCACCATATGGTATGTGTTTACTATAGGTGGAACAACTGTCAGTTGCGTCTCAAAAATGCAAAGTGTTGTTTCCCTCTCAACAATGGAAGCAGAGTATGTTGCTGCTACAAAGGCTAGTAAAGAAATTATTTGGTTACAAAGGTTTCTGGATGAATTGGGTAAGAAGCAGGAGTTGGGCAGGTTATAAAGCGACAACCGGAGTGCCATATATCTTGCAAAGAACTCTTCATTTCATTGCAACACTAAACATATACAACTCAAGTACCATTTAATACGGTTAGCATTGGAAGATGGACAATTGAAGCTGGAAAAGATACACACCAGCTAGAATCCTATAGATATGTTAACAAAAGTTGTAACCAGGGAGAAACTGAGAGTTTTCTCATTTTCAATTGGGTCTTCAAGTATGATGAAGAAGATGAGAAACAACCAAGTCCAAAGTAGAGTCATTGTCCAGCAAATGAAGCAGTGGTGGAGTTGCTATAATTAGTCTCCAAGTGGAATATTGTTGGGTGTGGAGCCTGATTATCTTCTTTATTTAGAGGTATCACCTCATTGGACCCTAGTTCATAATGTAGCAGCAATGCCGCTTATAAAATGTAAGCTGCAAGGGGGGTCGCAAGGGGGGTGGTTGCGATATTTGGAGCCCCCTCGACAAGGGATCGGGGGAAGTGCCTCTGAAGCTAAAAATAGATGTAAAATTGCCTTGTAAAATGTTGTAATTTTGTAGTCAATCTGGGCCTCATTAGGTGAATATATGACGGCATAAGTTATGTTTAATTTAGTGTTTTTTTCCCTAGAAGGCAACCCCTCGCTATATATGAGGGAATTGTATTATATCTATGTAGATCTGTATTCTGAGTGAGAAAGAGAGAGGAGATTGTGTAAGAGTGAAGAGGGAATTATAACAGATCTGTTGTAGGTTGTATCTCTTCAGTTTGCTGGATAATATAAAAGGAAGGACTGGTTGTTTCTCTATGGACGCAACCCAAATTGGGTGAACCACATATATCTGTGTCTCTCTTGTTTTATGTGTTTTCTATGTTTATGTTTCTGCAATATATTTTATATGTTTCATTGCTCTGTAATATATAATTTTCTAACACAAATCAACAAAAAGAAAGGTATATGGTGGGCCAACCCACTATAATCAAAGCAAGTCACCTCTCAAAGATACAAAATATCATTTTCTCTCATTTCCTCATTCATCACATTGTCAAGGGAGCTCTTATCTGTCATCCATCATTTCCAAACATCTTAGGGAAATAATTTTTCAAGAAATCAAAATTTTCCTCAGTCGTTGTGCATAGGAAGTTGTCGCTACGCTTCTGGACACGCACACTGTGCACCCGTGAACTGCGCTGTGCATAGGTGAACTACACTGCGCATGGGTGAGAGTCCTCCAAAATCATTTTCTGACTACTGAAATTCATTTTTCAAGGTTTATCTTCTATCATGTCATCCTCTAGGCTTCACAACAAGTAAGTTAAATCATTCTTGTGCCTTCCTTTTGCTTCTTATGTCATGAATGGTTAAGATGCTTCCACTCCTAGGTTTTCTGTGAATTTCCTAGTTTTAATCGTCAAAATGATGAAATACTACCCCAAACCCTAGTTTTCTTGTCCCTACACCTTAGTTTGTAGAAACTACACTATTCCCATCCATCATAGAACCCTATCCCCTCATTTTCTATCCTTTTTCTCTAAACCCTAATCTACCCTATCTCTTCCAAGAGTAGGCCCGTGTTTTGGCCTTTTTCACTCCCTCCCATCACTCATTTTCCAAAATTCATTTCCCCCCTACTCATTAACGTCATCTCCTACCCTCCTAAATTTCCTAAAAAATTTAGGTAACTCCCAAGTCCCTCATATCACCTCATTCCCTCACAGCAACATATTTCACTGTTTTTACCTATTTTCCACCTATGGTTTGAAAGTATGGAGCCTGATTCACCACCATCAAAGAAGAGGAAATATAATAAGGGAGGAAAAATACTGAGGTTTGAACCCTCTAATTGCAATGAAATAACCTCCTTCCCTTTTGTCAAGAAATGTTTTGAAGATGTCAGTTGTTTAGAGTTTGATAAAAAATCATAGGAGGTGGGTCACCATGAACATCTCAGAGGTATATTTTCCCTCACCTTGAAGGAAGACAAAATCAACATTGCAGGGAATTATTTCATGTTTTCAGTGGATACCATATCTCATGCTACAAGCATACCAAATCATGGTGAAAATTGGTTCAAAGGCATGAACCTAGACCTAGAAGAATACAAACCCTACCTGAAATCACAGTATAAAGAAAATCACTCACATGTTTTCTCATTCAGACATTTGTTGGAGAGATATGCACCATTAATGAAGGTTTTCATGAAATTCTTCGCATGTGAGGGTAGATTTTCTAGGTTGTATCAATATCACCTAAGGCTTCTCATTCACTTTACAACAACCACACCTCTCAATTTGTGTAATTTCTTATATAGGATCTTAACCAAGATGTCTGAAAAGGTGCAATTGAAAGGAAAAGTGCATTATCCAAAATATCTTTCATCATAGCTCAATAAAGGTTATAGTTCTTCATCAGTTGACAGAAAAGAACATGACATGGGACACTTTCATTGAGGTAGCTTTGAAAATGCATATAAGTACTTCACCAAGCCAACACAAAACTATGTCAGCATAGTCAATGGAGGTTGGGTCATCGAGCAAGCATGATGAGGTTTCCAAGGCACATAAGCCTGAGGTGACCAAGACATATCAAAGAGGAAGAAGGCTTGTGTTTTCTCTTCAAATTGAGGAAGGGGCCAAGCATACTACATCAAAAACATAGGGATCACCATCACATCATGAGGCTTCTTTGCATGATCAAGAGCTCATTGAGCATGATTTTGACCTAGTTGACTTGGAGGCATAAGATGAGAATAAAACAATGCAAAAAGTCATCAAAGAGAAGGATTCTCGATCATGGAGCTCTAGGACAATTTAGTAAGGGCCAAATTCATCATTTCATTCCTTGAGAAAGAAAGCAGTCAACTTAAAGCACAATAGCTAGCCATGGAGAAAAAATAATTCAACTTCAGGAAACAAGAGATGAAGGGAAAGGTATTGGTGGAATATGATGCCATTGAGAAGCATGAAGAACATGTGGCAAGAAAAAGACCAAGAACAAGGGGTCTTACGAATTAACCTTTGAGGAGAAGATTGCTATGGAAATAAATGAAGACAGGGAGTTTTGGCTTGAAAAGGTCAATTTCCACCTTGAGAATCTCCTTGACAAGATAAACAAGGATAACAAGTTTCAAAAGAGGATGGCCACCCATTATTACACAAGGAATCAGGTCGCCAAGGTTAGAATCAAGCAATTGAAGGCCAAACTCAAGGAAACCCTAATTAACCAAAAGGATAGAGTAAGTTAAAGTTTCTTGCTGATGCATCCATTATTGCATAAAACACCTCATCAAGCACATTTGGACAAATTTTGAGAGCATTTAGAGAAATTTTTGTGTTTTGGTGCAAACTGGTGCAAATTTTCAGTTTTTGGCAAGTTTCTGTCTAGGTGAGCAGCGAGGTCACACTACACTTTTTCCTCACGGCCCTAAATGATAACAAATCAAAATTTTTGGAAATCTTGTGACCTCCTCTCAAAACCAGTTTTCTCACTTTTGTGATCCAAGGCTCAGTTTTTGAGAATTTTGCAAAAAAGAGGCTAAAAATCACCTTTCCACCTCTCTTTTTCCATTTCGCTGCGCACTTGGAGACATCTTGGGAAAATGGAAATATCTCAACCAAAAATGAGTCATTTTGAGTGAAAAAATACTATAAATACATATAAACTCTCTTATATTTCTGGAACAAGATTTAGAGCTAGATTTGGACTTCAACAAGCCACTCAAAAATGGCCTCCAACAACTCGCTGCTCTTTTGGAAATTTCTGGTTTTTTATGAAATTGTCATTGTGTAATTTTTTGTAATTCCTGGTTCGACTTTGGTAAAAGTCAAAATGGTGAAGTAAATGAAGGTAAGGGTTGTTGGGAATGGAATCCCCCCCGAGGCATGTTTTGGGGCTCAAAGACCATGTCTTGACCAAATGATGTTGTAAAGCCCCGTGAATTGCGGGCGCAGAAGTATGTAAGAATCATAGGGTTGTCTGCCCTAGTTTTGGATGTAATATTAGCCTACCCATGGTTTTTGAACCATGGGATTGTATAAAAAGAGCAAGGCTCTAAATGTAAGAGGGGAATGAGAATAGTAACAAGAAGCGAAGAAGTGAGGATAGAGTCTAAGTGGCTAAGTGTGTCTTGGGTCGTAGGGTAGGGAAAGTTTTTGCAGCTGAGTGGGCAAAGCCCTACAGCTGAGTGCGCAGGGTGGAGTCCAGTTTGTAACCAAAGAAGAGATTAATAAAGAAAGGTTTTGTTACCAATTCATGTATCTATTCTTAAATAAATGCATAGTTGATGTGGATTGCAAATATACTGTTTATTTACTACGCGCACATGTATGAATGATTTATTTTGCTAAATATAACTTAACACATACAAATAAGCTAAGCTAATCAACTAACAGCGGAATACTAGTAAGACTTGGGTAAGAACAAGGTTTGACCCCTGAGTAGGGCTACACAAAGGCAACATCTCAAGCTACGAGGTACAGGGAAGTGCGCGTAGTGACATACATGCAGGGTCAAACCATAGACCACTTGAACCCATCAGACATCTGCAGGGTGTGGAAACCTGGTTCTAGCACCCTCCCATACTACTTCAGCTGAGACCTCAGTCCACGCTCCGCGGAATGTTGTCGAAAGGGCCAGTAGTAATGGGTTTTGTTTGGCTAAATCATTTCCAAACCTGGGTCAAGCCCCAATAAGCCAACAAATGGTTATGTTTTTAGGACTGGGATCTACATAAGAGATGTTTGATGTTCTGTCACTGGAATCCAACAAAGAAAGAAATTGAAGGGTGGTTGGACAGAAAAATTCACGAGTTCATGGCATAGGAAAATAGGAATCCGTGAGTGTCGAAGGAACAATGGTTAGAGCACTACTTATATATGGAAATCCATGAAATTTTCTTTGCATCCTTCCCCTCTGAGTTGTATGAGCGGATCGCGAAGCTAACAGACAGTCAAGGAAGGTGTAGGCTCAACAAACCGATTGTGTGGACTCCAGAGTTTGTGCACAGATTAGAAGCCTTAGAAGATAATATCGCATGCTGTGGACCATTGGCTCGATCGAATTATAGGAGGGTTTATCACCGAGTTTGCAGTAGATATGTTAGTCAACTACTGTGAGGTGAAATGACGCTTCCTCAAAGGACCGCAAGGTAAGTACATTAAATCTTTGAACACTTGGATTAAAATGCTACTGTGTGAAAAGCGGGTTATGTGAATAAATTGGTGTTTAGGGCTATGCGAAGTGGGAGGATCTATAGAAATGAGGGTAGCAAAGAATTAGAGACTAGTCCCTTAATTTCACCTCCATGGGAGAGCGAGGAGGAGATCACGAAAGTTTCAACAAGGAGTGCGATCAGTCTGATAAGACAACAAATTCTATTCATACCACCCCCACCTACACCGCCACTAGTTTCACCATCTTCACCCCCATATTCGCCCACACCACCTTCGCCACCACATTAGTTCAACATTACAAGCACAATAAAAATGCCAGTGTTCAAAGGAGTAGGGAATGATGATCTAGACCAATTTTGGTTCGTGGTAAAGGCTATATGGGAAGCACAAGGAGTCACGGATGACAATATAAAGAAGGAAATGCTGGTGAGCGTGTTGCAGGATTGCGCACTAGCGTGGTACATTAAGCATTCCAACGACAATCCAAATGCAGGGATCACAGATATCCAAGCTGCTCTAAACAGGGAATTTAGTAGGCAAAAATCAGAGACACAAACGATTATCGGATTTAAGGAGATCGCGATGCTTCCAGGTGAGACCCCATGGGAACTAGATTAGAGAATGAAGTGTATGATTCGGGAAGCCAATATGACCCTGACAAATGGGTAACACCGCACATGGTTTGTAGCATCACTAATGTTGCATCTAAGGACCGCATTGTCACAACAGAAGCTATCAACTCAAGACGAGGCTTTGGAGATTGCAATGAGACTGCACAAGACCTTGATACAAGATCCTAATTTAGGAGTCCAACAGATCCATGCACAGTTGAAAAACTTGTTTCTTGAGATGCAAAGCTTGAAACAAGACAGGATGGCTCGCTCAGAAGTGCGTGAGGAGGTATGGTGCATAAAGTGAAAAGGCCAAGGACATGACAAGGACCATTGTCCAGTCTTCACGAACTACTTGGTGGGAGGAGGGCCAATTCCATTAAGACCAGAGGCACAAGCGGACCCAGCGCGACACCTGCATTATGGTGTGCAATTTTTTAGATAGGAGGGAAGCATGCTACAGATAACTGTCATCTATTACAGAAGTATACGTAGATGTCCCAACAGTTGTTTTGTAATTTGTGCAGGTCAGTGGGCCATGATGAACATACCTATAGAAGCTATGAGCTGATGATGGATCAGACTCCTACCTATAGAGGTTAGACCGAAACAAGAGCCCTCGATCAAAGTGTAAGGATGGTGCGCACTAGATTTCAGGAGCGCGGACGAGGTCGAGGCGGAATGGGACCAGGAAGGGGTCACAGAAAACTGATCTGTTACAATTGTAGAGGTCCAGGGCATTATGCCTGCAAATGTACAAATCTAACAATAGCATCATTTTTATATTGTACTCATTTTGGTCATGAGACAAAGGACTTCCACACATTAATAGCGAGGTTGTGTGATAAAGGGACACTCCAATCTCCCCTGACTCAGAACCTGTAAATGATGAGGTTTGAGTCGTGTGAAGAGGACCCGAATGCAAACATCGTGCTCTAAAGAGGTATCATGATCAGAGATGACAAAGGCAAGTAGCCCAAAGAGAGTGCTTGGGTTCGTAAGGCTCCAACAAAGGAACTAGAGTTCGATTTGGAGCGCGTGAAGGAGACATGCATGGAAGCTAAGAAGAGCTTTAGTGAGGCCTCCACTTCAGGTAGTAAAGACAAAAATAGAACTAGAGATGGACCCATCAATGCTCACTACCTTTCTGGAGACATGCATGAAGCTGTTGCGCGACAACAAAGAGGTGAAGGGACTGCAAGAACTCATCACTAGATGTGCTGGACTAGGAGAACCACGCGTAGTCCGGAAGCTCAAAAAGAATGCAACACTTACAAGAAGGTATATGAGATTAACTGCATAAATCGGGGAATATGAAATGGATCAAGTGAGTTTGGATCTAGGATTGGACATGAACGTCCTACCAAAACAGACCTGGGAATGCATGGGAATGCCTGTGTTGCAATGGTCTCCTATTCAATTACGAATGGTGAACCAGTAAAAGATCCTACCGATGGGAAGATTGCAAGGAATAATGATAGATATCGAAGGTGCGAGCGCGCTTGTAGATTTTGAAGTGATAGAGATTGTTGATGACAACAATCCATATCCCACGCTACTAGGAATAGATTGGGCCACTGATATGAATGGAGTGATAAAGCTGAAGAAGCACAAGATGATTTTTGAGAAAAAGTCACTACACATAGTGGTACCTTTAGACCCTGTGGAAGGATCACGCTACACAGAGACGGTGTGTGACTGCAACAATGATGATGATCTAGATTGTATCTACAAGATAACCGCATGAGAGCAGGATTGGGTGAATCCAATGGCACATGGGAGGATTTCGTGGGAGCGCAAAAGCTCCTGCACTTCAGATTCAGATGGGGAAATAGAAAGATGGTAGAACTGGTTACATGAGGTAACCACACTCAACTGCAACATGATGATAAGGTCACTACGCTGTGTAGTAATGGAAGCAAGAGATATACCTAGGTATGATGGGTTGAATGATGTAGAGGATTTCCTGAACAAATTTGAGAAAGAAGTACCAGAACAATAACGTTTCAATGCTCTAAAATGGGCACTATGCACTACGTCTACAAGGTGGTGGGGTACGCACCAAAAATTTTTTGAGGACTCATGAGAATGTAGAAAATGATGATCATGCAATTTGGAAAGCCTCTGGTGTGGATGAAAGCTAGGTATGATGGATGAAACAACCTGTGCACTTACCTCTCAAATTGGGTGTAGGTGTATGGTACACAACCTGCACAAATGCACAATGCCCTCACGATAGGAAACAGGACCAACAAGCAGGAGCGGGCAAGATAAGTACGTGAGTGATGAAGTATGATAATACCAAGTGTGCCAAAGATTATCGGCGTGGAAGCCTTTGACAGGGTGTGCGAAGTATTGAACACGGTTCACCATGAGAAACGAACTGACTAGGACCTGCGTGTACTAGCAGTTCTATGGGCTTATAGGACCATGTGTAAAACCCTTACCGCATGAGCACTCTCGAAACCGAAGTATGAAGTAGAGGCTGTAATCCCTATGGAGCATGCAAAGCCTAGTCTACGCATAGTAGTGCCCATAGATACGATGGTTCATGAAGCCCGGAAAGAAGGAATTACACAATTGCTAGAAACATAACACATTGGATTTAAGGAAGAAATATGATGGGGAAAATTTAGACTTCGCGAACTTGAAAATGAAAGGGTACGATTAAGGAAGAAAAGCACTTTGATGGATGTGGAGGTCAAGAAGCTCAAAGATGAGATAAAGGAGGTGTTTCTCATTGAAAAACCCAGGATGGTAAGGCAAGGTGCGTACGATCATACTGATAAGTTTGAGCACTATTGTCATGAATTGGTTAGTCTGCTGCCTTGGCTTGGATCGCATATCGCCAAACGTAGTGACCAAGGTAGTGTGTTGCATGTGATGAACTACGCGATACCAACCGCCACAATAAACGGTGGGGATTCTTTGCGAACCATGCAGGAGGACAGGATGGAACCCCACATGGGTGGTGCTACCACTTGACTAGCCGCGGGAAGGACAGTCTTAGTGCTCCTAGCAGTTGGAAGGGAGCGTGGGACTATAAACTATTTTCCCCAGGAGCTGCACGATATTGGGGATACGCGCAGAAGCAAAGCGTCACAGGGTTCGCGACCGCGCACGGAGGGCTACGCTGCCATGCGGGTTGGTCGGAAAGTGACTGTTGAAGTCATTATTCATGATGGGATTCTCCACTTGAGGCCAAATGGAGCGGGTGATAGGAATTTGAGACGTGATTTATGGGCAATATTTGGGAAAAAATGCTACCAAGAAAGTATTAAGGGACCGAAATTTGGAGGAATAGTCAAATTCGAATTCAAAAGATGCTATAAAACACAAAGGGCTACCCAAAAAACAAAACTTGGTCATTTGAAAATTGAGTGATTGAGCAGAGCATTGAGCATTGAGAGCTTTGAGCCCTTGAATTCATGAGTGACAGAATACAGCCTAGACATGATGACAACAACTAAGGATGGGTGAGGGATAGAAGAGGTAACCGCTAGCAAGGTTGCGCAAGCCCTAACTATGGAAGATGTTCTAGAAGGTGCTGGGGTTATGGCAGAAATCCCAAAATCACCATGTATGCCGAGACCCAAGAAAGATAAACAAGTAATGGTCCCCATACGTGTGTCCCCTAGGAACCCACTATGTAACAAACTATCGATGGCAAAGAAGGGAAAAGTTGTCATGATAGAAACAGATGAGGAAGAAGAACATTTGTAGGCCCGGATCATTGCAGAGCAAGAAGACGAAGATATGGAGGAGGAGATTCAACCTCCATGCTTTGCAACATAACTGCCAGTATATGTCCCTCTGTGAAAAGGGAAGACCAAAGTACCAAAGGACCTGGACGAAACCAAGAGTTCACTCCAGAACTCGCTCCTCCCAGATGACATTGTGTTTGAAGGCATGTACCTAGGCCACGTGCCAACCATGAAGTTTGAATATTGGGACCTCGCTAACCAAGAGAAGTTCCTGCACCTGGAGACTGGGCACCTCATGAAACAGAACACTGCAGGGGTGGTGACAATGTTAGAGCTGCGGAAGTGGTTGCACAGTGTGGAAAGGGCGAGGCTTCTGAATTTACTATGGATACCACATTTCCACCATGCGCCAGTAACAATTTTTATCATCAGGCAGCTGCTCTGCCTGGTGCATGATGGATATCTATGGGTGGAGGAGCCTATCCCCATCATGATAGACCTAATTCACCACATTTCTTGACTCCCCTGCAAAGGAAAGGACCCTGCAACCATAGCCAAAGGAAAGGGCAGTGATTTGGCCCTTATAGAAGCCATGAAGACGAAGTACAAGTTGGAGAAGAAGAAGAGGGGCTACGCCATCTCCAACATCAAGGACAAAGGGTTACGTGTAGCAACCCAAATCTTGGCTAACAGAGTTATGAGGAAGTTTCGTGCCGATGAGGTACCAACGTCGGTGGTTGCACTGGCTGAGCAGTGTGTGGAGGGAGCCCAATTCAACTGGTCCAAATACCTCTGCACAAATTTTTTGAAAAACTCTTGCGAACAGGAGCAAGGTAAAACCTTCCACTATGCGTGGTTGTTGTTATCCATCATGCTCGTAGCGAGGGAACTACCATAGGACAACCAATTCCCCAACATTGATAGACACTTACTGGAGGCCGTGAAGTACACTCTGTTCTGGGCCACGAAGGATGCAAAGAGGATACATGACACCGAAATTTTTTGGGTGCTCATGGGGATGAGCATCTAGATGTGGATCATCCGGAGGTCGCGTCTGTCACTAATGGTATACAGTAGTCTGTATAGTTTTTCCGAATTCAAGTTAGACATGCACAACATCTTTATCAGAGTACGCAAGGATCCGACAAAGCAGTGGGTGAAGCTAACTTTTGTAGCCACTGATGACGCCATTTTAATTTCCTTGGAGACATGGCCTCCAGAATGGCGCACCCTAGATCTGGCATAACTTGATAGGGAAACAACATAAAAGAAGAAGGAGGATGCTAAGATGCACGTCACACAATTGGCCGAGAAGAGACGGAAGGAAACAACAACAGCTAAGGTAAGGGTAGCACGTGAAGTGGCATAGAAAGCTGCCAAGTAGAAGAAGGTTGCAGAAGGAAAAAAAATAGCACAGGAGGCAGAGGAAGTGATTATGAAGGCAGACGAGGGCCAAGCAACGTCCTCGCAGGAGCAGGAGGCAGAGGAAGCAGAAAAAACAGAAGGGAGCATGGACCCAGGGACTGCGTCTACACAGCTGAATCGCCCACACACGGTAGAATGAGCAGGACCGAGGAAGAAGTTCAAGGCATTGAAATTGGCCATCAACCCGATCACCTTAACCAAAGGTGATCTGCATGACATCAGTGAAACGGTTCGCAATGTCACGAATGAGGCCCTTCAAGATTTTATGCAGGAGCACCAGACTATGTTGGGGACCCTCAGAGCACAGCTACAAGAGTTACAGGTGCGGCCCCCTCAGGTGGGTACCCTTTCGACCCACCTCGCAGCAAGATCCTCGGCAACAAAGAAAATTCTACGTGCACGGATGAAAAACACAATAGTGTTGCTTGAAGGGGCCTTAGTCGCAGTGAATGAAACCGAAAGATTTTCGGTTAACATGATGAAAGGCCTTGGCCTTAATTTGGCTACCCTTCTGTGAGAGGCATTGTATCTGCTACAGGATGGGATAACGACAGAGCTGTGTGCTAGGGAGAGCTGCATGATCCAAGTTCTTAGCGAGCAAAAGATAAACATGGAACAACTCAGCTTGCAGCGCGACAAATTGGTGTCCCAGACTTAACAGTTGGTGCAGGTGGTAGATGATGCTTACTGACGCTTCCCAGAGCTAGTCATCCCAGCAAATCTACCAGTAAAAGGTCCGGATCCACAGGTTGGAAACCAAAGTCTGCAAGGCTAGGGAGGAAATGACCAAGGTTCAGCTGGAGCTGAACCTTCAGATTTCCGAGCTGTGGTTAAAGGCGCAGCCTTCCACTCCCCCGAAAGTCAGAGAACAGAGCACTAGTGCTATTGCAGTGGGACTGGAAGAAATCGGGGGTGCAGTGAAGGATTGTACCACTTTGTTGGAGCAAGCACTTGAGGTCCTCACAACGCTATAGGAGGATCCCAACATCTAGTGCCTGGAAATAGAGGCACAATAACTCCAGCATCACTATGACAGTATTTGGGGAACTTCGCAGACAGTAGTCCTCACCCAGCGGCTTGCAAGGATGTAGTAAGCTAAGGTACTCAAGGAGCAGGTGGATGAGACGTGACACAAGGAGGTAGTTCTCAAAGTGTGTGTTTAGCCATGGATCGACGAGGCTTTCATTATCATGGCAAACATCGATGGAAAGCTCACACATATACAGTTGATGCACACGTTAATGCAGAGAAGCACCCCAAACACGAAGGTCTCAGAATAGAGGATGCAACAGATTCAACAAGAAGCGACTCAGTGTGCTGCCAACATCAGCATAGTTCAAGGAAAATTGGAGGAACTCCACGCCAAGATTGCCATGTTGATAGAGTGACTCGAGGGCGAGTCATGATGTTTGTGTTGGGGGCCTATTGGGCATGGAATCCACCCTGAGGCATGTTTTGGAGCTCAAAGCCCATGTCTTGACCGAATGATGTTGTAAGGCCTCGCGAATTATGGGTGTGGAAGTATGTAAAAGTCATAGGGTTGTCCACCTTAGTTTTGGATGTATTGTCGGCCTACCCATGGTCCATGGACCATGGGATTGTATAAAAAGAGCAAGGCTCTAAATGTAAGAGGGGGATGAGAATAGTAACAAGCAACAAAGAATCAAGGACAAAGTCTAAGTGGCTAAGTGTGTCTTAGGTCATAGGGTAGGGAAAGGCTCTGCATCTGAGTGTGCAGAGGCCTAGTAGTCTATAGCTGAGTGCACAGACCCCTGCAGCTAAGTGTTCAGGGCGGAGTCGAGTTTGTAACTGAAGAAGAGATGAATAAAGAAAGGTTTTGTTACCAATTCTTGTATATGTTCTTGAATAAATGCATGGCTGATGTGGATTGCAAATACACTGTTTGTTTATTGTGCACATATGTATGAATGATTTATATTGCTAAATATAACTCAACGCATATAAATAAGCTAAGCTAATCAACTAACAATGGAATACTAGTAAGACTTGCGTAAGAATAGCGTTTGGCCCCCGAGTAGGGCTTCGTGAAGGTAGCATCTCAGTCTACGAGGTACAGGGAAGTGCGTAGAAACATACGTGTAGGGTCGAACCATAGACCACTTGAACCCATCAGATATCTCCATGGTGCGGAAACCTAGTTCTAACACCCTACCATACTACTTCGGGTGAGACCTCAGTCCGCGCTCTATGGACTGTTGCTGAAAGGGCGAGTAGTACCGTGATTTGTTTGGCTAAATCATCTTCAAATCTAGGTTAGGCCCCAATAAGCCAAAAAGGGTAAAAAAGAAATGTAAATATGATGTATTAATGAATTTATTAGTCTTTGTTTTATGTAAATTGAGCTTCATTTATGAGAGAGGTTGCAATCAAAGTTAATTGTAGAAGTTGTTTCAACTTCTCTAGACATTAGGGTTTGGTTAGAGCACATCATGAAATAGTTCCTAGAGTCATGGATTCGACCCTGAGAGTGGGGAGAGGTTGTTTTGGTATTTATGTATTAGTTTCTTAGTCATCGAACAGGTTGACATTTGAGGAGAGAACTATTGTAGCTTGTACTTGGGAATTTTCTGGAAATCAAAGTACATAATTTGCAACTATTATTTAGGAATTCATGTGCAGTAAGATTGTGACATAGTTTTTCATATGTTATTACTTTGTATGAATGATATTTATCTTCTATTTCCATTCATAATCTCTTCAATACTTTTCTTTACATTTTATAAACATAATTCTTTCAATAAGCTTTGTTTTTATGAAAAATGATTATGTGTTACTTTCTCTCTTGCTTAATGAATCCATGTTTCATGCTCATTAGGACCTTTATGCTTCTTCTAAACACCATACTACACTGACAAAACCTAAATCCATCACAAAAGTACTGCTATCTTTCTCCTTCATGTATTTGTTGTTGTAACCCTTTGATCGTCTGACCTAGCTACCTAATTTTTCTCCCTTATCCAACAACAAAACCCTAAATTTTCCAAAACCTACCTGAGCCTAGCTCTCTAGCCTAAAATCCTTTACATATGAGTAATTTTTTGGCTGTGATTTCATAGTGAGAGCCCTCTCTGGTTTGGTAGGTCTAGCTACCAAACTAAAAGCTTGGTTTGTGGTTACCTTCATCGATTCCTCTCATCCTGGGACATTGTGGGGGATAACAAATTGCAAAGGGGACAAAGTAATGGACCATAAATCCTATTTTTTTTTTTAGGTTTTCACATGTAAGTATTTTCTCATGGATGAGGATCCAACACAATGTGTTAATTTTGGGGATGGAATTTTCCACCCATAGTTTTTTCCAAATGGAGGACTTATGAGGAATCTGCTCAAAGAAAAGTAACTCTTCATACCCAACTTTGACAATGTAAACATGAACTTTCCAACCCAACTTGCCTTCTACATGGTCATTTAAGGGGGCACGTCTTGACAAAATGACTTTAAGCATATCACAAAGGTGTGAAATATTTATGGAGATATATTTAAGCTATGAACCTATCCAAATACTTTCTTCATCCCAATGAGAAATGTGGGCTAACATAAAGATCCCCTGATTGGTTAAGAAATACTGAAGAGGCCTTAGAACTTGAAATTCCTTAAGAGGAGGATGATTAAATATTGAATTATACCAAAGATGAATGTTAGAGCCATTCTATAGAGTCTAATTGATGTGGTTGTTGATCAGACGATACGAGGCAAAAATTAGCTTCCATACAAGGTCTCAAATATGAAGGGGGCCAATTCTAGATTCCCCTCCAGACTGCATATATTTATTAGTGAGAACTTGGAACCAATAGGCTTCATTATTAGTTCTCATTTTCAAATTTAGTTTTTCTTCGATTGCCTAATTCATGAGGGAGGGGTCCCTGATCCCCAAGCCTCCATGATCTCTTGGAGCACAGATTATATCCCAATTGATCAAATATAATTGTTAGAAAAGCCTTTACTACCTTCCCAAAGGAATTTTCAAATATCCTTCCCAATATATTGTAGGATATATTGTGGAGCTAGCGGGTTAGAGAATTGGTACAAAGAGATGGATGAAAGAACTGACTTAATAAGGACAATGCAACCAACTAGAGTGAGCCATCTTGCTCCCCAAGACTCCAACTTGATTTTTATCCTAGAAAGAACAATGTTTCAGTTTTGGGAGGAGAGAATTTTAAGACAAATGGGAATTCTTAGGTATTTAAATCATTTCCATCCATTAATAGTGTTGAATAAAAAAAACAACTCAATTTGAAGTCTCTTAGCCACTGAAATGTTCCAAGTGAAGATTTGAACTTCACTAAATTGGTTAAGCCCCATGAAGCAGACAAGAAGTTGTCCAAGGCTAATTTGAATTGTCTCACAATAGTCATCGAGCAGACCCCTAACAAAATGGTGTCATTTGTGAATTTAGAATGATTAGTGCTTTTAATAGGAGTGAATTAGAGACCTGGAAGGTGACTGCTGCAAGATTCATATTTGAGTTGCTTTCTCATTGAATCAATTACTAGAATATATAGGAAAGGGGTTAATGGGCATACTTAGCATAGACCACGCGAGGCTTGAAAAAATATAGACTCTGCAAATAGATATCCATTGAATTAAGGTATTGTTTAATACCATTTTCCTCAAATTTTTGAAGAGAAAGCTATGCCTAACTCTGTCAAAGGAATTGGCCATATTTAGCTTAATGGCCATCTCATTATCCCCTCTCAATATACTAGAGAATATAGCTTCTTGAACTAGTATAATGTTATAAAATATTTCTTTTTGGGACAAAACCTCCTTGGCTCTATGATATAATTGCAAGGATAAGCACTTTTAATCTTTCAACAAAGATTTTGGATAAAACTTTATAGGATACATTACACAAGGAAATGTGTCAGAATTAGTGAAAGGAGGAGGGATTATTTTCTTTAGGAACTAGGGCGAGAAAAGATGAATTGATCCCTCATCCCATGCAATAATTATTCAGGGAATAACTAATCATTCTGAAAATTCATGCTTAATTAGATCCCAAAAATGCTAATAAAAATGAGCAAAGAAATCATCTAGGCCTGGAGCTTTGTTTGGATGGAAGGAAAAAACAATTATGTGTATCTCTTCTTTCGTAGGAAGGAGGGATAACTATTTATTCAAGTCTTCTACTATAACCTACAGAGTGTGTTCCAACATATAGGATTGAGATTCCTTAGAGGGAGGCTCATGCTGGGAGTAAAGGTTACTGAGAAAGCCATCACTTCTTCCTTAATTTGTTGGTAATCTCCCACCTTGGTACCATTCACCACAATTTCTTAGATAATTTTTTCTCTCCTTGTTTTTATCTTTTTTGTGATTTTTTTGTGTGTTTCTTTCTATCTCCTCCTTGAAGCCACACAATTTGGGACTTAAGTCTCTAATAATCCTCTTCTTATTTCAAAATCAAATAGTATTTATCAAATAAAATTCTATCCTATCTTATACAGGCTCCTTTTCCATGGAGGAGTAGAGATGATTGATGGTATGTTCCATTTCTTGAATAGTTTCCTGGTTGGCCATCCTCAAGGATATTTCCCAGACTTTAATGAAAAACTCTAACCTTTTAATATTTTTTTCCCAGATCTATATTGGGCTACCTTCCACCCAAGGGAACTGTGATTGAGAAACCACCTCATGGAAATCGAGGTGCTGGATCCAAATAACATTGAATATAAAAGGGATAGGGCCAAAATTGATAGGGGAGGAGAAGTCAAATTGAATGGGGTGATTTTTAGAGCCATTCCGCATATGTATAGAGGATTTGTCAAGGAAATTGCAGAGATAAGAAAATTGTCCAATCTGTCAACGATGTGGTTTGGGCCCTGTAACACCCTCCTCACACATCTACCCAAGTAACTAGCCAACTGGGATAAACATGTGACAAGAGGCTACTATGATTGGATTTGACCTCCTATGTGACCTAAAGGAAGTGGAATTGATGGAACACATCAACCAACCTATCCACATTAGCAAAATAACCCTCAGGAGACATGTCAACCACTTAGACATCCCGTCCCTTGGTCCCACTGATCTTCTGGACATCTTAAGCCTCAGTTTCTCTCATGCTATAGACATAAGAGCATTTGAAAACCCATAGTCACTCTCAAAGGCTTGCATGCTAGTGTTTAGAGACCCAATTTTCTAGTTTCGTTCTAGCTTCCTCAAGATTTGAGCCACTTTTTCAGGCCTAGAGCCTAGGTCACTGCCCATAATGGAATGACAGCTTAAGATCAATCAAAGAATAGGGGAATAATGATGCAAAATAAATAATTTAAACAAGCCCTTAATTATACCCCTACTAGCCATGATAGGAATTTCTTCAAACATATCATCAACATGTAAATTATAGGTGTAAATGACAGAATTAAGTGTAGGGATCTCATAATTATCTGAGAATTTCTATAAACCATTGTTCCCTCATGTCATTTTCTGAATTATCATCTATTAGGTCATATATACATTATTCATTCATTTACAAGTAAAAACATGTTGAGATCCATTCATAGATAATGCCATAGAAGACACATATAACCAACATAATAACAATAGAAATACCATAAATATATCAGCTATAAAATCCACATATACATCAGTACATTTACACATGAAACCAAGGGAATGAGTCCTTCATTAATGAAAGCAATAAACCAACCGGAGATGGGACTACCACGTTCCACCAGACCATAGATTGGCTAAGCCAAGTCTCTCTTCAGCTAATCACCCCCGCGCCATATTACAACATGAATGTGGGACTTATAGAACACACCAAAAACACCAAACAAGCATGGATTCCAATGGAGTTCTCCACCTACACTATGATAAATTTGAGTTCCTTCTAGTCTCTCAGGCTTTATCATAATCCACAGTCCAATCCAGGGATCACTAGGCCCTACACCGAGACACGCTCTCCAGTGTTTACCGTACATCCCATCCTGGGACTACTAGTCCCAACAGAGAGAAATCCACCTCTTGTCTTTATTGTATATCCTGCCATTCACCAGCAAGGATTCCTAGGTCCACTAAGGCACGCAATCTTGGCTTTAACAAAACCTACAGTCTGGCTAGGGGCTTTACCGTGATCCACAATTTGGTTTAGGGAACACTAGGCCATGTGTTTTTCATTTTGGAGATCCACCCCACTCAACTTCGAATCCATTCGACCAACCCACATTAACCAAAGTTTGAGAACCCATCTCATCAAAGCTATCAAGAAATGGTAAGGCTACGCTGAAGAATATTGTCACACTTGGTAAAACCCATGCCATGATAGAAAATAATCACATGCAATACCGTGCATGCCAAATCTAGCAAGGAAAATACACACGCAAGTTAATACCTGCAATGAAGCCTGCTATAGCTACTTGATCCTTCCTTTCCCTGCTTGATCTTTGCTTCCTCTTGCCTTCTTTGCCTTTATTTCTCCATTGCCAAAGTGCACCAAGAAACTCTAAGTGTCCAAGAGTGAGAGAGAGAGAGAGAGAGAGAGAGAGAGAGAGAGAGAGAGAGAGAGAGCTCCAAAATTGAACTGATCAATATTTCCAACTGATCCTCAGAAGCCTTTTTATCAATCAAGCCTCTATTTTCTTCATTTTCCATCATTTTCCTTTAATTTCCTCCTCACATGCAACTTGTGACCTTTCACCTTCCTTTTCTCCTAATTTCCATTATTTTCATAAATAAATGTGCCAAAAAATTCCATTTTTCCTTTCCAAAGCCTTAGCCATTGCCTTTGCCAATTTGCTTAGCCATAAACAACCAAATGAACACTCACACTAGGATATCTTGCCCACCATTCAAATTGGAATACGTGTTCCATCAACTATGGTCTTATATATTTTTACATGGAATTTTTACCAGGGCTATTACAAAACCCTCCCCCTTGGGGGACACTATCCTCAGTGTTCAATAACACCTATAACCAACAAGACCACTGAAAACAAAACATACTGCCCATGGATCTTTATAACACAACTCATTACAATATTTACAATGAATGACATGCTCAAAAGCAAAACATCACACCACCATGACAAGATAACAACCATACCGCTTACCAGAGCTTTATAACATAGCTCATTATGGTATTTACAATAACCATATATACACATGCACATTTGTTAGACCAACAAATAAAAGGATATGATGCCTGTATTAATGAATAAGGGAATCCAAAGGGTCACACCTCCACCCTCAAAGTAATACCAGGATTCACCTCCTTTCCAGGAAATCTAGAATCCATTGCAAATTCAAATCTACATCCAATGTCTAGCGCTATAATACTATGCCACTTGTCCTCTCAGTGAACAGTTATCAGCTCATTGTTCCATGGTGCAATCCTAATGTGCATATGATTCCATATGGAAATGCTAATGCCCAAAAAAATCCATCCATGGCCTTCCCTTCTCTGCTACATAGTCCCTGGGGCAATTTGGTCAATCCCTTATGTGTAATCACTTACCTTCCAAGTTCTATTGGCACACCCATCCCAGGCAGTCCATCCCTTGGAAAGACTTCTTCGCATCAGAAGATACAAAAACCAAGGCATACCTCAAAACCATCATACTAGTCATAGAATGCTCATGGAAATTAATGGACACTATTAGGTACTTGTGTCCCACAATGGCCCTGCTCCTGAAGTGCTTTACTAGCACAGTGCTACATTTTTCAATTTCTTTCGTTGTTGCTGCTAATTCTTGTAATCAATTTCAATCATCCAACTGACATTCCCGTGCTTCCTGTACCAAGCACGTACCTTCCATTATATTTGAAATAAATTGAAATAACTTCAAATCATACCTCATTGGTAGCTCGTCAATAAGGTACACTTGCAATTCGGTTTACTTCCTGTCACAACAAATCAAACTAGCATCTTTGACCAAATCATCATTTATAAACTTATCACATTAGTATTGAGAATATTTTTTAGTGTAAATCAAACTTTTGAATTAATTTCCCTATCCCTCGGTCCAATATAACTTCTTGGTCAAATGTAGTTATTTCATGGTCAAATATAGCCATTTCCTAGTCAATTAGAACTGTTGATGATCTGCTCTCTCTATTTAAACTGCTACCATGGTTTGGTTCTTCAACTTGTCTTGATGATGAACCACACTTGTTGGTTCGAAACACGTCGACAAATGAATTATGATGTGATTTACGTCAGAAAATCTTCTCAATACTTGAAATGGATCACAAAATCCTATATTCAACAATATCACATTAGGTTAGCTCAAAACACAACCATCGTAGATCAAAATCATAAATCACATGTAGCCATCATAAACAAAAATCATAGATCAGATGTAATCATCATATGCCATAATCATAAATCACATGTATAATAAAACTAAATAAAATATTGATACTTATCCTTTCATCAACCCTTAGCTTCTACCTTTGTCTTTATTCTGTACGCACTTCAGATCGGTTTCCACACCAAAAAAACACCCAATTCCTTCTCCTAAACCATCTGCGCGTACACATAGTGTGCATCACACACATACAATCACATACTGCATACAAAACCATGCAATACATGCACCTACACCTTACATACAACAAAACACAAATACGTATATAGAGTGAAACATAATGAATGCATATGTCACAAAACCTAACTACACAATGCACATACATAGTACCACATGCTCGCAATACAACATGTACAACATGCACTCAATCCCACATGTACACCATTACCACATGTACAAAGCACCACTTGCACAACGTGTGCACATCATCACATTTCCACAACACCACTTGCACAACGTGTACACAGCGCCTCATGTACACTGCACCATTGTACAATGTGTACAAAATACCACATGTACACAGTACCACACGCACATCAGGAAAACGACACCACATGTACATGGAACCACATGCACGACATGTACATAGCACCACCTGCATAGAGCTCCACTTGTACAACATACACACAACACCATATGTACATAGTGCCACATGTACAACATGCATGCAACACCACCTGTACATAGCACTGCATATCCAACATGTACATAACATCATCTGTACACAACACTACATATCCAATCATGTGCACAACACCATATGCAATATTCGCACAACACTCTTTGTACCATAATGTACATAACATTGCATAAACAACATGTACACACACTATATATACACAACAACACATGTGCACATATCATAGATGCAACATGTACACCATATACAACATATGCACAATAGTGGTACCACACATCCAAAACCACACTATCCTTACCAAGAAACCTTTCTTCCAGCGCCTTATCCATGCTTATCCTAGCATGCCACAAACCACACTGCTTTCATTTTGCTGTAGTATCCCTCGGTATAACATGTCCATAACATAAACATAGGCATAATACAAGCATACAATATAAATTCATATTCACATGATATTGACCTCATATATTTGTCATGACTACTCTTCCCAATTGATTCTTCATATCTAAAACCTTCTTCATGCCATTCACTTGCACAAGCAATCATTTTGCCACAAGAATGATTCTTGATGATCTGTCAGACAATGACATAGATACATGGATACATACATACATATACGTAAACATTAGCATAAGTAATCATGATCCTGTGAGGCAACGATATGCATACATACATATATATACACATAAATGTTAGCGTTAACATATGTACACACCTACATGTATACATATATAAACATCAACATAATCATTATCATAACATAACTACCAGATATCAGGGTCAAGGGTTAAGAGAACTTCCTTTATTCATGCAACACATGCACAACATTAAGAATAGTCATTCCCAACATAGCCAAGGCATCTGATGCCTCAGGTCCATTTACTTTACCTTTTTGGTTACCTTTCTCATGACTATACTGCCACTGTCCATTTACCACAGTGGAATCAACCAGTCCAACTGACTATCATGGTCTTACCTTCCACTACGCTTACTCATGCACAAAGCTTCATCTGAGTCTTACATTACCTACTGGGTACCACACAACTCTCCCAACCAATTCCCAAGGCTCTCAAAACAATAAAAATGAAATACTGAGAAGAAAACAAGAAGAAAACCATGGAAAACCAACAACAATACGACACCACAAACAAAGTGGCATGATCATGCACTAGACATTAAAAAGCTGTAAATCAAGTGCAAGCAAATCACGAAAGACCAAAAGCACAAAACTAACAACAAACACCATGAATCAATCCCCATGGTTCCCAATGACTCCAAAGGAAAGCTCAACTTGAGCCTTCTTCAAGATTTCATGGCAGTCTCTTTGCCATGCAATCCCCTACATCATAATGCCATAAAAACATAACCGTCAGTGCATAAATAACCATAATAATACACCAAATACCTTATCTTATTGTGCCAAGCACATTTCCTTGTAGTTGAACATGTCCATGCCATCTCTCAAGGGACTCCAATCCCCTTGAAAAATCCGCCTGTAACTAGACACTAGCTAATATACTTTTCAAATACATGTCCATGAATATAGCACATATCCACATAATTTTAGACAAATCAAGTTTAAGAATACTTCCGTTGTGCAAAGCACTCGTTCATTTGTAATTTGGGTTTCCAAACATAGTCCAAAGAATTCTTTCCCAATTCCTTTCTTTTACCTTTTTACCTTGTTGAAATTGAGGCTTAGTTATATAAACACATCAACTATTACCTTATAAGGCTAATATCAACATGCTTCCTACAACTGCTCACACATGTCAACCACATGTTCCAAATATCAAGACAATCATATCTATTAATTTGAAATCAACATTTAACAGGACTAACAATAATGTCATAATCCATAGTAAACTCATAGTCATTAGACAAAATATAATAACTGTAGACTACATTCAAGTACGTATCAGTTGTCTCAACATGTATGTGTTAGTACAATCATCTTGAAACAAGATCATTTGAACACATACTCATATTATGCAATTTATCAAACATTCAACCAACTTGCAACCATACCATGCTAGATAAATGAACTAGACAACATAATCAAATAGTCAAGTACCAAATATACAACATAAGAAAACTCATACCTTAATGTATCTCAGGGGAGGCAATTTTGTCTGCACAATCAATCTAGGTTAGCATGATACAACTTCACAACATATCCACTCAAACATAAATCATGATATTCATAACAGTAACTAACTAACATGTTCACATCATAAGCTCATAAGCATTTGTCGTTCATGCATTACAATCACATATGTACGATCAATCTAGATTAGTATGACACCATATCACAAATATGTCGGCTCATACCTGAATATTGCAACAATAACCATCTACATAGGTCAAACCAGGTTAACAAAATATATATAACATCAAGATATTCAATTCAATGAATGTAACCATCACGCATATGACTAATCCAAATTACAACATCAAGATCTCAATGAAATAACCCTAATCATCAAGTTAGTAGCATATAACAACAATAAGCTATATATCATGTTCATCAACAACATATAACATAATCACCAAGTTATCTAACAGAAAACAACAATAGAAATGCATACAACCATAGGTTACCATCATTCTTGACTATCCGACTCATGTGCATATGACTATGCTAATAATTTATCATCTATCATGTACATAACAATAACATCAAAACACATGTACATAAAACTAATGTATATAACCCTAATGCATATAAAAATCCTTAAGCTACATATCTGCATGCCCAACATACAAACCTATATGATGACATGCTCTTGCCTCGAAGTCTAATGCTGCAACTTCATTTTGAAGATCTGCATCTCATGCTTTACCTCATTCAACACATTAGCATCATAACATACCAATAAAACCATGATGACCTAAATTTCATACCATGACTTCACAAGGCATGTTTGACCTACTATTCATGCATACCTATAACCAATACCATACATGCATAACGACTGCAAATAGACATATAACACATGAGTACAAAACCATATACACATCCTTCTAGCTAGAGTCCAGTCATTAATGCATGACCATATCAACTTCACAAATCATGACCTCATGCATGAGAACGACCATTGTAGAAATTTCACCTGTAGAACAAACCGATATATGCAATGTCCTAAAGCATATTACTTGTTCTACTTCTACAAAACATTAAGCAGAAGCATAATCGAATTCATGAGCAACATCAAGTAGAAGCATGCACAACTGATCAAGAGAAATAATCACACATAACACAAGATATATCTAGGGGAAAGCACCAACATAAAATCCCAACCATGTATTATCAATCAAGTGGAAATCCTCTTCACAATACAAAAAGAATCAGCTCAATAGCCATCCTTCTCTCTCTATACTCTGATGATCTTCAATCAGAAGATGAAAATCATGGACTACCTAGGCCTCAATATATAGGCCATAAGTCCTCCAATATCCTATAATAGATCCTTCTCCATGCAAGGAATACTTACTAGAAATATCCAAGCATCTGATAGTACACTGTCCCACATCTGATCTCAACTGGGTCTCTAACAGAACTGACATGCAATAGTTATCCATGAGTGAATCCTTAGTTATCTAAAATAATAGTTGTCACATGCATGCAAGCATTAACAAACTATATTTTATTATTTTAACAACTGGTTAAAATAATCTAACTGGAATTGACTAAGTTAAACTAAGTCAACTGATCCTCTCAATATTGAAGTGAACCTTATCTCCTTTAATCAAGGGAGAAAATAATTGCATGATCTCACAAAGAATTCTAGTTTAATTTCCTTAACTAATTAACTCAATTGAATTAATTAATTAATATTTCCAACTGATTTTAAGACCAAAATTAATTTTACTTCCTATAAATAGACTAGGGACTACTATAAATAGGAAGGGACCCAAAAATGCTATTTTTAAAACTTTCTACTTTTAGTAGTTTCACCTCTCACCCAATGTGGCCAATGACCTCACTGGCCAAACTGCTATTTTTAGACATGCTATTTTTAGTAGTTCTATTTTTAGTACATTCTAAATTTAACATTTCTTGTTGCACAATTTTCAACACTCCCTCTCAACAAGAAAGGCTTCATCTTGAACTCGATCCTGTAACTCTGTAATGTACTGCATGCAACACATCTATCCGATCCACTTGCTCCAACAACACTTGGAACAAAAACACTCCCAACCGACCATTCTGTTGGGCTAGGAACATACTATGATGCTGAAGCTCTACCTGCTGTTGACAAGTGCTCCCTCTATGACATCTGCGCTACTGCAACATCTCCATGCATCTCGCACCATTTCACACCTCTCTGTGCCACCTAGCACTGTGCAAAACACTTGTGCCTCTCGCATTGCTGCAGCCTGCTAGCTATGCGTTGTCCTGGGATTACCTACACTATCGCTATCTCTGTCACTCCATCCACATCTGTCTCTACCCAATCAGTCAGTTCCTGCTAATCCACATCAGGGCTCCCGTAGCAAGGTCTCATCCAAGACGTTGGTTACCTCAAGGATCCTACCCCTCCTCCTTGGAACGATCACTCTATATCGCCCCACCTCCTACCTGGAGGTATGGATGCATGTGATCCCTCAACCCACCTAGCTTGAAGTTTCCCCCTACAGGAGGTCCCTGCATGAGTAGATATCTCTACTTGATCTCCACTTAGCTTCCCCTGTTGTGGCTGCTCCACAACCTCCTAAAGTTGTTGCATCAATCACAGCTCCTCCACAATCATCTGAGACTTCTTCTGGCTCTGCATGTTGAGAGGTAATATACCTTCCCTCTCAACCACCAAGTCTTCATCAGTTGCCTTGCTGCTCAAGGCTTTGCATGCATCTTGAACCTCAAGAGCATACAGGTTCTTGACCCGTGAACCAATCTGCTTCACCTGTCTAGTGATGATCTGTCTAAGGAAAACCTTTCCCTTACTAAAGACTACATCATAGCCTCTGTCTTCCAGCATTACGATTGACACCAAGTTTCTCTTCAGTCCTAGTACATACTTGACATCGGTCAAGGTAAGGCAAGATCCATGCTCCCTCTAAAAAATAACCATGCCTACACCTGAGACACCATACTTCTCATCATTACCCATCACTATGGGTATCTGGAGATCTTTCTCCTCCAAAGTACTGAATGAACTCTTGTCACCGGTCATGTGGAAAGAAGCCCCACTGTTAAGAAACCAACCACTTCCCACCATGGATGAAACCATGCATGTGAAGATTGTGAAATCCAACTCAAACTATGAAGCAAGTGCCTCACCTTCAGATCCTTCCTCGGATCCCTTCTTGGATTTCCTCCATGGACAATTTGTAGCATAATGGCCCACCTCATGACAATGAAAGCATCGCACTTTCGATTTGTCAACCTTCTTCCCATCATTGGAAGAACTGGATTTGGAAAGGGAAACCTTCTCCTTCCCTTTCTTTTCATTACTCGGTAAGGTAGAGTTCTCCTCATCATGCATGGATGAAGAACTGTCTCTGGTGCTCCGTCTGATCTCCTCCTGCATCAAATCTGACCATAGTTGTTCCCAATCTGGTAGTTTCTCCCTTCCATTCACCGAGTCCTAGTAGCTATGCGAGCTCTTAGGAAGGCCAAGGAGTGCTAGACTCACCATATCCTCATTCGATGTCATGACCCATACACTTGCAAGCTGATCCCTGCATGTGATGAGCTTGGTTAGATACATAGAGATCGTCTCATCCCTTTCACACTTGATATTTTGAAGTTTGTCCTTCAGTCCCAACTTCCTCTGATCACTGCTATTTTAATATGAATCTTTTAATGTTTTCCACATTACATGTGGAGTCTCCTTCCCATAGAGGCTCGAGACAATGTGATCTCGCACTCCCTCCAAAGGACTTCTCCTAGCTCTAGCCACACACTTCCTCCATTCCACCTGCTCAGTCTTGTCATTAGGCTTAGGGACTTCTTGATCAATGAAATCCTTAAGACTATTATCTTCCAAAACTGCCTCCATGCGATCCTTCCAAGCTATATAGTTTGAGTTTCCATCAAGAGCATACTCAAGCCTCAAACCATAGAATGCCATCAATGAAATAGATGTGATAAGAACTTGAGATCTATATCCTGAATAATAAACTTCGAATTTCTCCTACTAGTATATTGTTCTTGCTTGATCACGTGTGCTCCGATATCATGTATAATTTTGTAGAATTTTTCCTACAAATCATCTAGCTTTGATACCATGTAGAACTTTTTCTACAAATCAGCTAGCTCTGATACCATGTAGAAATTTCACCTGTAGAACAAACCGATATATGTAATGTCCTAAAGCATAATACTTGTTCTACTTCTACAAAACATATAAGCATAAGCATAATCGAATTCATGAGCAACAATCAAGTAGAAATATGCATAACTGATCAGAGAAATAATCACACATAACACAAGATATATCCAGGGGAAAGCACCAACATAAAACCCCAACCATGTATTATCAGTCAAGTGGAAATCCTCTTCACAATACAAAAAGAATTAGCTCAATAGCTATCCTGCTCTCTCTGTACTCTGATGATCTTCAATCAGAAGATGAAAATCATGGACTACCTAGGCCTCAATATATAGGCCACAATTCCTCCAATCTCCTATAATAAACCCTTCTCCATGCAAGGAATACTTACTAGAAATATCCAAGCATCTGATAGTACGTTGTCCCACATCTGATCTCAATTGGGTCTTTGACAGAACTGACATGCAACAATTATCCATGAGTGAATCCTTAGTTATCTAAAATAATAGTTGTCACATGCATGCAAGCATTAACAAATTATATTTTATTATTTTAACAACTTGTTAAAAAAATCTAACTAGACTTGACTAAGTTAAACTAAGTCAACTGATCCTCTTAATATAGAAGTGAACCCTATCTCCTTTAATCAAGGGAGAAAATAATTGCATGATCTCACAAAGAATTCTAGTTTAATTTCCTTAACTAATTAAATCAACTAAATTAATTATTTAATATTTCCAACTGCTGTTAAGACCAAAATTAATTTTACTTCCTAAAGATAGACTAGGGATTGCTATATATAGGAAGGGACCCAAAAATGCTATTTTCAAAACTTTTTATTTTTAGCAGTTTCACCCCTCACCCAATGTGGCCATTGACCTCACTGGCCAAACTGCTATTTTTAGACATGCTATTTTTAGTAGGTCTATTTTTAGCACATTCTAAATTTAAAATTTCTTGTTGCACACTTTTCAACAACCATTAATCCACTGTACACATTTCCACATGCAACCATCAACATGCATAAGTAATGCATAATCAATTACACATATGCATGAATGCATGTAGTCGAGCATAACCGATCGATACTTGTAACCAACCTATAAGACTGATACATGTAATCAAACATACAATAATGCAAACTAACATACAAAGATGTAATCAAGCGACATACACCAATGTGTAAGTGACATATAACAATATGTAACTAGTGATATACTCATGACTTTGCATTCCACAAAATCAACATCAAGTTCCTCATGGAAACCTCAAGTTTCACATGACGGCATCACTTAAACCTTGTTAGACATCATGCAAATGCAACAAGAACATGGAATTTAAGTGTGAGGGACACACAATCAACTGACATGCATGCATGACCAACGCACACTGCCCATCTAGTTCGAGGGGTGAACCATGCTCTAATACCACTATGTAACACCCTCCTCATAAATCTACCTAGGTAACCAACCAAATGGGGTAAACATGTGATGAGAGGCTACTATGATTGGATTCAACCTCCTATGTGACCTTAAGGAAGTGGAATTGATGGAACACATCAACCAACCTATCCACATTAGCAACAAAACCCTCAAGAGACATGTCAGCCACTCAGACATCCTGTCCCTGGGTCCCACTAATGTTTTGGACATCTTAAGCCTTAGTTGTTCTCCTATTATAAGCATGAGAGCATCCAGAAATTCATAGTCTCTCTCACAAGCTTTCATGCCAGCATCGAGAGACCGAATTTTCCAGTTTTGCACTGGCGTCTCGGGGATTTGAGCCACTTTTTCAAGCCTAGAGACTAAGTCACTGCCCATAATGGAATGAAAGCTTAAGAGCAATCCAAGAATATGGAAACAATGATGAAAAATCAATAAGTTGAACATGACCTTAATCTGACCCCTATTAGCCATGACAAGAATTTCGTCAAACATATCATCGACATGTAACCTACAGGTGTAAACAATAGAATTAAGTGTAGGGATATCATAGTTATCTAAGAATTGCTATGAACCATTGTTCCCTCATGTCATTTGCTGAATTATCATATATTAGGTCATATATACATTATCCATTCAATTACAAGTAAAAACATGTTGAGAGCCATACATAGTTGCTGTCATAGAACACACATATAACCAACATATAACAATAGAAATACCATAAATATATTAGCCATAAAATCCACATATTCATCAATACATTTACACATGAAAACAAGGGAATGAATTCCTCATTAATGAAAACAATAAAACAATCGAAGATGGGACTACCACATTCCACCCGACCATAGATTGGCTGACCCAAGTCTCTATTTAGCTAATCACCCCTATTCCATATTCCAAGCATGAATGTGGGACTCATAAACACACCAAAAACATCAAACAAGCATGGATGCCACCAGATTTCTCCGCCTACATCATGACGAATTTGAGTGCTTCCTAGTCTCTCAGGCTTTACCGTAATCCACAGTTCGATCCAGGGATCACTAGGCCTTACACCGAGACACACTCTCTAGGATTTTCTGTACATCCCATCCCAAGGCTATTAGGCCCAACGAACAGAAATCCACCTCTTGGCTTTACCGTATATCCGACCTGTTATCGCTTAAGAAACAATTTCTAAATTGTTCACATCAGTTTGATTGTAAAGGTTAGGTGTTAGTCCGGGTTTAGTTTTTCCATGTTTGCTCTAGTGTCTAAGTCCTAGGAGTCTTGGTGGTATGGTTAAATAAAGGTCCACACTCCGTTCTCATTCATCACTAGTCCCTCAAATCACATAGATTTCATGTATCAAATTTGTTTTAAGGTTCTTATGCACTACGAAACTGTCTAGGTGTTTTCGTAGTGAAAAACCCAGAATTTGCACTGGTTGCGCTACGAAATCGGGGATTCGTGTGAATCTGTAGCAAATCTCACCCAGATGTCAAATATATCAAAATCCGTTATGTTTACATCATCAGTTGTCAGCTTATACACTTCGCCTATCATATTCAACCACTTATCCTCATCATTAGAGTCATCAGGTGTCTTGGTACACTCAGGTTGCAAGTTTCAAAAAGAGCCAAGTATTCACAGTCATGATTTATGTCTGGTTTCATTCATGAGGAGCAGATTGACAGGCGTTAAATTTGAATTCTTTGAAGATCAAGCGAGGCAGCTTTCCTTGTCCATTGCAAGCGAGGCAGTGATCGAAATTGAGACGGTGCAGGCTTCTTTAATATTCACGTTGTAGGAATTCCATGGAGGGGTCTACAGAAAGAAAGGAGCACATGTCAGGTAGGTGTTTGAGGAATGAACCTGAAGGCTTAGATATTATCCTAAAGAACAGTGAAGTTGAACGAGCATTCAAACAGGTTGGCTGTTGGAGATTTTGTGAGAAACTTCAAGGTGGTCATATGCAAGTCACCAAGGAATTTGCTTTAAATTTCACAGGATTGAATTCGAAAGTTGGGGTGCTCGAATTACCCATCTCTCCAGAGGTTATATCTATAGTCACTGAAATCCCAAGGGGACAGGAAAGATGGTTTAAAAATTTCAAGTTTAATATGACTCCATGCAAGGAATTTTCGAAGCCAGAGTTCATTGATTTGGACTTGAACAAGTTAGTGCCCAGGAGTTTTGTCAAAGAGTCATATGCCAATTTGCTTACCTGCATACAAATATATTTCACTTGTGAGGGGTGGTATCATAAGGTGTATTCTTATCACTTCAAACTCTTGCTTCATTTCACTAGAAATATATCTCTTGATTTGCCTTTCTATTTGTTTCGTAGCCTAGGCAAAATGTGTGATAATGTTCAGTTGAGGAAGGAAGCCTATGAGACCTCGTTGTTTCATCACGGCTTAGTCAAGTTGATCATTTTGCATGAGCTATAGAAAATAGACAAGGATTGGTCCTTGTTCATGTTTATGTCTGGCTTCAAGGATGAAACTGGTCTCAGTCCTCAGGCTACAAAAGTTTCTTCACCAACAGTCAGTCCACGTGTAGAAACAAGGTCCAGGAGATTCGTGAAGCTAAAAGCTAGGAAGCAGGTAAAGGAGCCCACAAGACCATTGATGATTCAGGATACACACCAATAGTCATAGAAATGCAAAGCTCAGATCAAAGAGGCATTACAAGAGAAATCTAGAGGTGAAACGGTCCAGAGAAGAGTAACCAGGAGCCAGTTAACTAAAGAAAAGTACAAGACAACGATTACTAAGGGAAGCCCGGTTTCAAAGGGAAGTCTAAATGATTTACTGCAGGCAATAAACATTGAAGAATCTCCTCTGGTTCGAGCGTACTTCATAGAAACAAGTAAAGGAAAATTCAAAAGGGCCAAATCCTCTAAAAAGCTCAAATTTGATGGTCTCTAAATTTGTTTTTAAGCCAAGAAGACCTACAACGAGGCAGTCAAAAGAGATACAGGAGGCGTTGCTAGAAGCAAGCGAAACAGGGGAGGTAACAAGACCTCATGAAATACCTATGGTTTCATCAGAAACATCATCATCGCTGCATAAAAATGACAAGGGTAAGGCAACCATTTCTCAGCGGGAGGAGTGTAGTTTTGAAGAGTTGAAAGAGAAATTGAAGTTGGCAAATATTGAAATCACCAAACTGAGAAAAACCTCAAGGAAACATGCAATCAAGGAAGATCATTTTAATAAAATGGAGTCTCTGTGGGAAGATAAAAGGATTTCAATACACGAAGTGGTCAATTGTCATGCTCAATACTACACCTGGACAATCCCTGCAATTAAAGAAGAAAGACACATCAGAAGGGTTAATGCAAAACTGAGAGCTGGAATCAGAAGTATGAAGAGGCAAATCGAAGATATGAAGATACAACTGAACAAACATGAAGGACATCCTAACTAAAAGAAATCACACAGCAAGTAAGGCCAAGTCCTAAATTTTGATGAGTTACCTTTTTGCTTGCCTTGAAAGATGGTGTCTATATATTCAGTTTGAACAGCTTCATGACAATTGGAAAAGCCATTGCAGAAAAAAGAAAGACACAAGAAAGTAAAATTTTGATCCTAAGCTATGTTTTTGAAATTACACAGCAGTTTCGTAGCGCGCTACGAAACTGCTGTAGGTGATGCCTAATGCACAACAGTTTCATATCGCACTACGAAACTGTTGTAGCTGCACATTATCATTTGATGGGTAAATTTTGAGGGGCAAAGGGAAGTCTTTTTGAAGCAAGGTACAAATGGCATGAAAAACAAAATAATCAAATGCATTTTTATGCAATTAAAGGAAACAAAGGGGATAAATTGATTTCGAAGATCCTTGAGGAGGCCAAAGAAGAAAAATAGGAACAACTTCCTAAATTTCAGGAACAGTTCAGGGATGAGGCATCAAGAGTCAGCAGGAAGTTTCAAACCATCACCACAGCTAAGCTCAAGAAATCCATTTGTCAGAGAATGCGTTTAATTGTAATTAATGCTACTGCCAACATGATGAGGAGTTATACTCCTAATTATCTTAGGTCACTAGAACTGTTAGTCAACAGTCATTTACATTAATAGTTAGTTTTAAAGTATGAGCAGGTGTCATAGTAGGAGGAATTCGAGTTCCACTCATGCTGGAGGAGGAATTCTCAACTATGTAAAGAACTCTATATATAGGAGAAACAACAATGTACCAAGGGTTGGAAAATTATTAAGAAAAGCTCTCATATTGTGCTTTATGTAAAGACTTTGTTTTAATAATACAGTATTTGGCTTTGCTTCTCACGAATCAGAAAGAATTCGATGTTTTGAATGTCTTGTATTGTTTTCTTCCTATTATCTACAATGGTATGAATGTGTGATTACTTAGAAATCACTAACAGTGCTCTAATTTCCTTCATACATTTGTAAACTGTATTGGTCCTATGTGTATCTGGTGTGTTCTCCATATGTTGAATTCTTATGCCCTGACTTCTATGTAAAGCTAACATTATTGTCAATACTAAAGCATATTTGACTCCATAAGCCCAATGGATACTTTCTAATTGTGTTTCAACCTCTTACACTTTTTCATTTGTTTCGTAGAGTTAGCCATCTTATTCATCATCAGAATCTTTAATCTTGTGAGAGAGCCCCCTCAGGTTGGGGAGGCTAAGCCTCAGCCTAAAGTAGGTTTGAAACAGTTATTCAAGGTCTACCTGATCAGTAGCCTATCAGGACCAGGTTTTGTGATAACACGACCATTCACCGACAAGGATTCTTAGGCCCATCAAGGCACACAATCTTGGCCTTACCGCAACCCATAATTTGGCTTAGGGGTTACTAGGCCAGTAGATATACCGTGATCCGTAGTTTAGTTTAGGGACCACTAGGCCATGTGTTTTTAATTTCGGAGATCCACCCCCCTTAGCTTCACATCCATCTGGCCATTCCACATTAACCGAAGTCTGAGAACCCATTTCATTAAAGCTATCAAGAAATGGCAAGGATAGGCTGAAGAATACTATCACACCTGGAAAAACCCATGCCATGATAGAAAATAACGACATGCAATAACATGCATGCCAAATATATCAAGGAAAATACACATGCAAGTTTATACCTACAATGAAGCCTGATGTAGTTGCTTTATCCTGCCTTTACCTACTTGATCTTTTCTTCCTCTTTCCTTCTTTTCCTTTCTTCTCCAATGCCAAAGTGCTCCAATAAACTATGTGTCCAAGAGTGAGTGAGAGAGAGAGAGAGAGAGAGATAATAGAAGAGACCTCCAAAATTGAATTGATCATGCTTGCCAACTGATCCTCAGAAGCCCTTTTTATCAATGAGGCCTCTATTTTCTTCATTTTCCATCATTTTCCTTCAATTTCCTCCTCACATGAAACCTGTGACTTTTCACCTTCCTTTTCTCCCAATTTCCATTATTTTCATAAATAAATGTGCCAAAAATGTCATTTTTCCTTTCCAAAGCCTTAGCCATTGCCTTTTCCAATTTCCTTAGCCATAAACAACCAAATTAACACCCACACTAGGATGTCTTGCCCACCATTTGGCTTGGAACACGTGTCTCATCAACCGTGGTATTATATATATTTTACATGGATTTTTTACTAGGGTTGTTATAGGCCCACTCTCTTATTATTCCAAGTGTATTTAAGGCCACCATGTTTAATATCCATCAATTTTGCTTGATAAATATATTCTTCCATTTTATCTTGGAAGGGATCCTTGATAGGAAATTACCCTTTTTTATCCTAGCTATATAAGGTGATACTGAAATCAACCCAAGTATATTACAATCCCAAAAATTGGAGTTTGAAAGATTGTGAAGTGAAGCCTAATAATCATGTTTTTCTCTAAAATGGGCATACATGTAGACATTAACAACATAACATACATGATTAGATGAAAGGTCCAGAAATGAGGTTGCAAGCCAGTGAACTCTTTTGTGGCAATAGAGTAGCTGGACCTAAGATGGATCCCAAAGAGTACAAAGGACACTGGATGACCCTCTGGTATTGAATGAAGAGATATCACTGCCATTCCACAGTGGAAATTGCTGAGCTATTATTTCTTGGTCCTCAAGCTTTGTCTCTTGAAGTAGAGCAATAGTGGGTATTTCTTTATTTTCTAAGGATTTCACTTTCAATTTCCTTTTTTTTACCGTAATCCTCCACAATTCTAGGAGATAAATATCATCATTTACTTTTGGAATGGGGTGCCCCTTTGGGCGGGGATGTACCATAACTTATCTTATTTCATTTTCTTCCCATGTCACCTAATTAAATGTTTTTAAGGATAGATTGATGTCCTAGTTCTTTCTCTTTTGTTTGTTTGTTCAATCCTTATTTATATGTAGGTTTTCCTACTAGATTGATAGGTTCGACGATCCTTCTCTTTGCCTATATTTCCTTCCGATTTCTCTTCTACCGATCTTGCAAAATGATCTCCAACTGTACCATCCCCTAGCGAGAGGAAATCACCTTCTTCTTCTTCTGAGGAATCAACTTTCATAGGATCTGGGCCTTCATTAGATCTAGTCATGGTAAGACCTTCCATTGGGCCTTAAGGAGATATTGGATTAGAGGAAAAATCAACTTTAGTGGGATCTTGATGGGGTATCTCCCCCTCTTCTTATTCATTGACTAGGGCTTCATACCTATTGCCAAAGTTTCTAGCATTAACTAATTTTATTATGCTTTCCCCACTCTCTGTAGATTTGTTCTTGGGGGAGGATGGTTCAAATTACTTAGAGCAGACTCACCTTAGATGCTAATTTGAAGGGGGAATTTTCTTTTGAGGACCTTTTCTCTTTTTGGCTTATTGCAATTTATCTCTCAATTCACCTTGTTTCTAAGGATCTTTTTGTTTTTTAGGATAGTTTCTATTAAAATACCCTTGGTCACGGAAAAATTTAAATTTGAATGGGAGTTAATCATATTCCACCTCTTGAATGTGCATCTAACTATCTAAGCTTAGTTTTATTACAGTAGGGAGACCCTTTTCTAGATACACCTCTACACAAATTCTAGCACAAGAGAAGAGTCCATCACGAGGCTTAGCACAATTAATGTATTTTCCCAATGCGTTCCCAATCTTCCAAAAGGTGGAACCATTTCAGCAGTGAAGGGG
The DNA here is from genome assembly GCA_000404065.3 of Pinus taeda. Taxonomy (NCBI): domain Eukaryota; kingdom Viridiplantae; phylum Streptophyta; class Pinopsida; order Pinales; family Pinaceae; genus Pinus; species Pinus taeda. The sequence goes on along the minus strand of APFE030197386.1, from coordinate 234,552 downwards.
GAGAAAAGGAAGCTTCAACCATATAGGGATAGTGGAGGGAATATCACAATCTGGATTGAATCTTGGACTCCATCGTTCCAAGTTAAGTCCTTTTGTCCCCATGAAGTATAAACCATTATGGAAGATTTGATATTGATCTAATTTCCTTTCAAAGAAGAAGGTGAAGGAACTCTTTCCACATATGGAAGAGGTGACTTCACCATCAATAAAGAGTTTCCAATGGTTCAAGACCCACTGGCGGGCAATTCTTGGGGAGGGATACCATCCCATAAACTGTCCCACGAGACCTCAAACTACCAACTAAAGAGCACAAAGCCTATCTTGAAGGGCAGAGATATCAGCTTTAGGGATCTCATCTAGTTTTTTAACAAAACGAGAGGAAGAATCCTTTTGGAACCTAGGGCCATTCAAGACCAAGGAGTTAAATGTTGTTATCTCCTGGTCCAGCTAAGAGAGGGAGGCTAGATTGGTCATAATTGATCACTTGACCAAAGTGAGGTTCAATGGGATAAAGGAACACAATGAAGGGAAGGAGAAAAAGGGAATAAGAAAAGGGAAAATTGAGGGGAATCAGAGCAAAATGGGGGGAAGACGAAATAGGAAAGACGTCGACTTGATAGGTAGAATTGTAGGGCCACTACGCTATAGTGCACAACAAAAAAATTAAGTGAATCAAGAGAGCTCAGGGCCAATGGGCCGCATAGCTACAAATTTGATCAAAGAAGCAAGTCCAAGGTTTTACAAAATCAATCTTACCATTTTTAAGAAGTGGTGATGTGTTCATTGACATCATAGAGTTTGGAAATGTTCCTCATTCCACTATATTATAGTTTTATTTATTGCATCACACATAGCTAAAATAAGATGGAATTTTCTCTATGTAAATGGATTGTAAAGGATGTGAGTGATGGTTTCAAAGTGGTTGAATCAATATATTTTCCTCTTTCTTTACTTTGACTTACACCTTACCATGGGGTTACTCTACATTGTAACAATGCATTGCATGCTTGGGAGAGATGATGGCCCCACCATGAAGCTTACAACACCTTTCATTAACCAATAACTTAATTCTAGTTCCTAAGGCCCTTTAAACCAATGCTTTGGGGATATCTTATTGTTATTTTTCTACGAGTTGGCATGCATGGATACAAACTTTTAGTGAGCTAGATTCATTAGTCATATGTTTACCACTACCATTAGTTCCATGCCACAAAAAAAACAAAGGTAAAATGAGGAAGAGAACCTCTATCTATAGGATTCATGCATTTTAATATTTATAACATGATAGGCATGAGGTGAAGACAAGGGATGACATATTTAATTATTGTATGAGTTGTAATTGGTGTTTAATTAATTTAAGTAGCATAAAATAGTTGATTAGTGACTTTTTAATTGATCAAAATATTAGGACTTGTATCATGCTAGGTATGAGTCCCTGCATGCATGTATTATACATGCCTCTCACATAATTCTCTAGATAGTTATAAAGGGAGCTCCCTAGGTGACAAAGCCTATCTCACTTTTTTTGGTGAGTTGTCCTTAACATGGTATTACTAATTTTGTTTTACTAGGATCTTGATGTGATCCGGATTTAAACAGGAACGCAATAGATTACAGAGATAACCATAAGTACGGAGATGCGATCACCATAAATAAAGAGATGCAGCGGAAATAACACTTCATTTCATTAATGTAAAATACCGAAATATGCTTACAACCAGAATTGGAAATAACTCAGCTAGGACGATGGTAGCTTATCTCTGAGAAGAGATGTGTGGCTACATGTCTCTGAACTGTTCCGAACTTGTGTTACAATGAGGCTCGAAGGCCTATTTATTATTGAGAAACAATGGAAAACCCTTCACATTCCAAAACCGACCCTTAGAAGATGAAACGCCAAATTGTGGGCCCCGTTTTGGGTAAATTGGTACATCAATTTCCCGGGGTCGTAACTTTGGCATACGATCTCCGTTTGACGCGTATGATAGCTCGTTAGAAAGATCTATCCGAGAACTACCATTTTTGGAAGGGCAACATCAGTCCATGGACCCATGTTGCCCCCGGATTCCCAAAAAACGTCGCTTAGGGCCTCAAAACGGCTCCAGAAGTTCAGGACCCGAAAAACTGCTAAAAATAGTAAGTTGTGCTACAATTAAGGAAACTGAAAATGTTGAAAGAGACAATTGTGGGCGTCCAAATGGGATAGGTGGGTGGCCACCAACATCCACCTGGATCATGATGATAATTACAACTCCTTTAAAACCAGCAAGTTGTGTGGGATGTTGATGAGTAGGGAGATTGAATGTTGGACACTGTTGGGAACAAGTGGTCTAATGGAAGAGTTCAGTGACAAGTATAAGGATGATGGTCACAACATTCAGATCACGTTTTGTTCCATATTGTAGGTCCACTTACTCTATAATAGTCTTGGAAATCAATTATCTTATTACAATAGTCTGATTCATTTGTCTTGTAATGCAAAAGACGAAGCAAACAATAAGCTACATACAAAAATTGGGAAGCTAGGGAGAAAAAATAGGTCTTCAATAGTAAAAAACCAAGTCTTTGGAAACAAGGTTCAATCATTGTTGAAATTGTGAGCCACATGAAGAGATAGAGATCAATAAAATTTGTGATTATTTCAGTTAGAAGCTACTCATCTAGAACAAAATCTTTGAGAACTCCATTTATGATACATCCACTAGAAAAATTTTCTTGAATAACATTGTCGTTGGGATTAAGAAATCCTTCCTTGGTAATGATTTTGAAATTGAAGAGAATGTTAGTTAATAAAAAATGTTTTTTAATAAGCAAACATGTTTTTAAATACTTTAGTTGCATAGGGTGTACACTTGTATGTTTAATTTAAGATCTCAAATATAATACCAACCATAAATGTTCTCAGAGAGAAAGAGAGAGGGGAAGGTGGGGGACTTACCATAAATCCTCATCTTTGTTAATAATGTATAAGTAAATTGGTTTAATGATACAAAGCCTTAATTATCTATCTTGAGATTTCATATTTATTGGTTTCTCTCTTGCCAAGACTATATATTTGTTGTCGAGATAGATGATAGATTTATATATTGTAATTTTGGTCGACATTTTATTACTATGCATTATAGTTTTGATGTATGCTTACAATTTTTACAATAAACATTGAACTTTTTTAGACTATAGAACTAAAAAGAAGATGATATTTATTTTCCTTTTTTCCAAGGAAAAAAATTGCAAATTTTATTTATGATAAAACAATTTACATCAACATATGCTTAAGGGCATCCCTGTGGCCTGTTGTCTAAGCCAAAAAAAAACAATATTTCTAACAAAGGTCCAAAAGATAATTAAGTTTTACCATCTTTTCTTCTCGACAAAAAACAAAAAGCCCATCCATTTTCAAAGATTGTCTCTAAAACTTTTTTGAGAGAGTATCCCATACATCTCAGACTAAAGTAGTTCACCAAAAAGATAAAAAAAAATAACATGTTGTATTATCATTGGCTAGTTAGATAATTTGAGAATTTGAGACAAAAAGAAACTTTCATTTATCTCCAAGGGTCAAGAAAAAATTCCAAGTGTTGGCCTTCATTCTCTTTTGTGAGCTTCCTTGTTTGTTTGTCCAAGACCATAATAGCTTTGGAGAGCATGTCTCTGAGTGAGTTCCTTGTCCTGTAGATATCGTAAAAATTGTTTTGAGAAAAAATAAGAATATTTTGAATGATTTTTTGATAAAGAGGCAAAAGTATATAATTTCTCAATCAGGTATGACCAATTTAATTTATGACAATATGTGAGTCCCCATAAATGTGAAGAAAGAGTATCCTTAGATGAATATAGAGTTAAATAATGAGCTAGAGAGCAAAGATTTCAACATAATTATTTGTAGCCGATCCAATGTTTGTAGAGAATGAGAAGAAGTGTGAATTGTCTAGGTAGATGATGCCTCCTGCCCCACCCGAGGAGGAATCAGATTGACTGCACCATCAAAGCATGCCTAGAGAAATCCCTATTTAATATCGATGTCTAAATATGGTCCAAAGGATTAGATTTTTGTTTATATATTAATGTGTTTTATAGATCTAGGATGTGTAATGGTATTTTTATGAAAGAGGGATCTATTTTTCAAAAATTTCTTGATTCCTATCAAATTATATATCCCATCCCACTACCAGTGGGAGAGCCTTTTGAAGGGGATTTTGACTTGTGGATAGCCATATTTTAAGACATTCTTCAATGTTTGAGTCTTTCCAAACATATGGGGGACCTTACAAATTTTGTATTTCTTTCATACCATCTGAGTGTAAAGGGCATGATATGAACATATGAGAGATTGTTTCAGATGCCAAGAGACTTAGGGAATATCTTACTTGTCTCAAGAAGGATATAATTTGGAGGATATCCCAAGTAGGTGTTGGAATTATGGTGTGCATGGTTCCAGCTAATTGACGTTGGCATTGGTTCATGATGGCAACTAGATCATGTTGGCATTGATGTCAACCTTATGTAGCCTAGTTGTTGTATTGATGCCAACCTTGTAGTATTGTTGTAGCTGGTTGAGTTGGAATTGAGATGGTTATGTTGGCATTTATTTCAACCTTTTGGCGGATTCATAACACATTGATGTTAGCCTTATGATGTCTACCTTGTGATGTATTGATGGTAAAATGATGGTAGTGATGTGGTTGATGGTTGCTCATGTGCTAGTGGTGCTCTTGACCTAGTGCAAGAACTAGAGATGTGTTAGGTCCCTATACTACTAGTGTAACCCCTTATTGTTATTAGTACAACCCCCTTATTATATTGTTGTGCCCATGTAGTCCCCATATTGCTATTATTTTTCCCCATAGAAGCCCACTATTGTTATTATTGTGCCCTTACATTATTATTATTATGTCAGCTCTGATTATATTATGACCCCTTAGACTCCTATATATAGAAAGGAGGTCTTGTCATTTGTATCATCTAAGAATTGTTCATTTATGTAATGTAAAGGAGGTTTCCCACTCAAAGATGCTGAATTCTAAGGCGTTGATCTATCTTTTCTATCTTTTTGTGAGTTGGTTTCATAATATTTGGTATCAGAGATTTGGATTCTAGGGTTTCGTTGCTCCAAATAGGTCATCGTGGCATTTGCGTTATAACTTTTTTTCTGCGATGTTTTAGACACTAAAAAAAAAACCATTTGGGTTGAAATTGTTATGAACCCCAGGTCTAAATTTCAGAGCTTTTCACACTATCTTTGTGGATATATGGTCTGAGGAAGTCGGCCTTTTTGCAAACTCTCGAATTACATTCCAAATAGGTGACCTGGGGAAAATAGTCATAACTTTTGTTTTGAGCATCAAATTGACATTTCGTTAGAAGTTACAGAAAGAGGAAGGACTGTAGCTTTCTATGTATCAGTGTCAGATACTATGGTCAAAAAAGTGACATGTGGCATGTCATACAAGTTCGCTCTACTGAACTAGTATATAATCAGGTCACCGTGGGATATTTCACATAACTCTTCCTTGGAGAATCCAATTTTGATCAGACTGGTGGCATTGGAAAGAGGATGTAGAGGAATACTACGAAACACAATTTCAGAACTTGAAGATTTGAAATTACAAAGTTACAGTCGTTTCAAGATCGAAATCCTAAAATTAAGAAAAAACTAGATGAGGAATTTGATGGCAAGGATCCAGTAAAGTGGATACTACAGATGGATAAATATTTTGATCTACATGGTGTACCACTCTTACAAAAGGTATGTATTGCATCTACTTATTTAGAAATGAATCAATTTTTATGGTATAAAGGGCTTTGTTCTCATAAACCACTTGTCATGTGGTCAATTTTCACGGAGGAAATGATAGCACATTATGAGGATACAAAGAGAAACACCTTCTTTAGCCAATTGATAAATCTCAAACAAAAGGGTTCGATGGCAGAGCAAGTTGAGGACTTTCAAAAATTTAATATAAGGGTAAATATATTCCAGAGAAGCAAATGATTGATGTCTTCATAGGTACTTTAAAGGATAACATTCAACATGTGGTTCGTCTTTGGGAACCTGATTCATTGGAGAAGGCATTCAGGTGGGCAAGAAAAATTGAAAGTGAAATTATGGAAATAAGGTAGCCCACCACTCATGACTATAACTATGGAAGTGTTTCTTCTCCTAGATTTCCACAACCTACAAGGGTGACACCACAACAATTGGAAGAAAAAAAGAGAAAAAGGGCTGTGTTACAATTGTGATAGCAAATGCACTAAAGGTCATAAGTGTGCTGAGAAGAAATTATTTTACATAGATTATGAAGAGGAGGAAGAAAAGAATCAAGAAACATCAAAAGAAGAGGATATACACCAGTAACCAACCCTAGATAAAGAAGAAATGAATCCAAACATATCTTGTAAAGCATTGGCAAGAATTACCACTCCTCAAACTCTCAAGATAGAAGGAAATATCAAGAAGAAAAAGGTTCAAGAAGTGAAAGATCACATCGAGAAAGAAGAACTGAATCCAACCATATATTGTAATGCATTGGCTAGAATTACCACTCCTCAAACTATCAAGATAGAAGGACATATCAAGAAGAAAAATGTTCAAGAAGTGAAAGATCACATCGAGCATCAAGAAATGAATCTGACCATATCTTGTAAAGCATTTGAAGAAATTACCACTCCTTAAACTCTAAAGATAGAAGGACATATCAAGAGGAAAAAGGTTCAAGCAGTGAAAGATCACATCAAGCATCAGCAACAAGTTCTCCAACTTTTAAAGGATAACACCACTTTGGTGCAGAATCGAATGAAAGAACAGGTAGATCAACATCATAGTGAAAAATATTTTGATGTAGGTGACTGGGTATTTTTACGGTTACATCTCAAGCAAGCTATTTATGAGAAGGAAATGTTGGAAATACTACATGCACTTAAAAAATGGTGACCTTACCCAATGCGAAGACACTTCAAGGTAAAAATGGATCATGATAGTCTTAAGTACTTTTTAGAACAAATATTATCTTTAGAAGAACAGAAAAAATGGGTCACAAATATGTTGGGTTATGACTTTGACATCATCTATAGAAAAGGGAAGCAAAATGTTTTTGTAGATGCAGTCTCAAGAAAGGATGAGGGTGTGGAAGCATTGCTTTTTGCTATTTCTATTATCCAAATAGATTGGATAAACGAAGCAAGGGATGAATGGAAGAAGGACGAAGAAGTGTGGCCACTCATTCAAAAGTTGCAAAAGATCCCAATTCAAACAATAGTGCCAGAACTTGAAGAGGAAGGAAAAATCATATTGGAACCTGGAGCAGTCACATAAACAAGAACTAGACAACTATGAAATCGATCAATTTCAAAGTATCTCATCAAGTGGAAGAACTTACCTGCTGAATATTCCACATGGGAGGACAAGAATTTTATACAAAAGCCTGAAGAAATACTCAAGTGTTGAGGACAACACTTTTTGAAGGAGAGGGGCATGTTAGGTCCCTATACTACTAGTGTAACCCCTTATTGTTATTAGTACAACCCCCTTAGTATATTGTTGTGCCCATGTAGTCCCCATATTGTTATTATTGTGCCCCATAGAAGCCCACTATTGTTATTATTGTGCCCTTACATTATTATTGTTATGTCGGCTCTGATTATATTATGACCCCTTAGATCCTATATATAGAAAGGAGGTCTTGTCATTTGTATCATTTAAGAATTGTTCATTTGTGTAATGTAAAGGAGGTTGCCCCCTCGAAGAGGCTGAATTCTAAGGCGTTGATCTCTCTATCTATCTTTTTATGAGCTGGTTTCACAACAAAGTCATCATCAAAAGGAGTCCGTGGAACGTCCCCGCCTCCTAGTCGTTTCATCAAGTCAGCCCACCTGCCCATTCGTGGATCTCATGGGGTGCTGATCCAAATTGATACTCTAGGACGGAATGCTGGGACCCTCTCAAAGAAGAAAGAGCACAAAATAGTTCCATACCCGAATTTTTTAGTCTGCCCCTTCTTGATAGAAGTAAGCTGGCTCTTCAGGTTGGCGAGAAGAGGAGTAAACCAATCAAATACGGTGGTGAGATAGTCTACCACCAAGCTCATGGCTAGCCGTGAAGCCTGGTGCAAGGAAGATGATCCGTTCACTCTGGCTATAGTGAACAGGATGATCCTCAGTGATAAACTCTCCACATGCTTGATTGGAATTTGACTTCCAACCTTTTTTGGATGACCCAGGCAATATATATGCACGTAGTCCTCCGTAGAGAGACTGCCTCGTAATCTGCTTATGGAATGTACTACCTCTCCCCTCCAGGAAAGGCCTGTGATGAAATAAATATTTTCAACCTCTATCTTAAGTGGCATATGATCAATCATAAATGAGTCATCCTCGATGCTCTAGTAGCGAATGAGCATTTCGAGCAGGTGAGTGTTTGCTTTCATGTTTGGAATTTTAAATAACTTTAGCAAACCACATCCTCTTAAGGCATCCAGGGCATTAGGATCGTTCATAACCTCATCATCAACTAAGGAATGCTCTCTTTCTCTCCAAGTGACTGTCATCCTAAAGAAAAAACAAATTTTAACTGTTAGATTTTTTGTTTTGAAGTTTTCGCAGCGTATATACGGGTTCGTTTCATACATAATCGCATCTAGGGCCTGCATATACACAGGTTTCTCATAGTCAACCTGCATATATGCCGCAACAAATTTTTTGACAATAATTCAACGGTGAAACTTTAATTAAAAATTCTAAAACCAATCACAATTGAATGCAAGATAAGTTTACGGGTTACCTGGTGATTTTGGGAAGATTTGAACGATCGAATTTGGCGAATGGAAATGCTTGCTCCTTTTGCTTCACTCCTTTGCTCTCAAATCAAACGGTGATAATGGTGAGTCAAAAAACTGTTTTATAAGCTTTGAAAATGTCAAATTTTTTCAAAACTTGATTTTGTTTTGTCTCATGTAACTTTCAACTTAGGAGCTTGGAATGTCGAGAATTCTTTGATTTTTAGGACATTTTGGATGTTTTTTCGACAGTTTCGTGACAGTTCCATGATTGTTGACCTGTCATGGTAGGTATCATTTTTTCACTGGCATATATGTTAGGGAAGACATTTTTTCCATTGCATTATGCATACTAGCCTCCACTTGTCGATACACTTGCCATAGGCTCGATCCCATCGTGCTATGGTTCTTAGACCATCTTCACTCATCGATTTTTAAATCATGACACGACGGTAGAGCCATCATTTTCATGGGCGTCATAGTTAGCACCTCACTGACATTTGTTGCCCATGCTGCTTCGATCTGAGTAGGCTCGAGAGTCCTCTGTAGTCCCGCCATGACTTATGCGAAGAAGACTCATTCCTCTTTGCTTCTTTGCTTCATTCTATCCTTATACCCTAGAGGCTCCTTTATGTTGAGTTGTACTACTGCATTGCATTTTGACCATTTGCACCTTTTTTCCTTGAGCCGGCTTCACTTGGACTCGTGTTTAAGCCAACTTTGACCATGATGACCGCAAAATCAAACTTTCACTCACTTGAATTTTGAAACTTGACACACCTTGACCCGTGGAAGGAACACACCTTTGAGTGTCTTTGACCAGTTTTCACCTCCCTGCATTGAGCATAGGATTGTTCCAATCCCAGGAACTAGATCATTTGTTTCACTGACACTCGTTCTTTCCACTGTACTATAGCATTCTTTTATTCTTTTTCTAGCTTAAAGAAAAAGACAAAAAAAATTATATATTCCAAAAAGAGTGAGAACGGGACAATATTTCCACTTATTATTGGCAGCTAGAGTCAGACATGTCGCCCTTGAACAAAGCATTGAAAACAAAGTCTCCTCCATTTGGGTGGGATTTAGTTTGACTTAGGTACACCTTAACCTTGTTATTAAGTCATTTCTCCCCCGATTGGTTATCTCTTACAACCATATGGAGGGTTTTTTTGTGCCTCCTGCATGACAAACTTATACAAAGTCATCATATGCTGCCATATAGTCACATTGAGTCATGCTTTTGTTCAATGGAAGTTAGCCTGAGTCAGCCTCTCCGCGGTGTCTCTTAACTCATTTTTTAGTCGGCCATCCCTGGTTGTCAGTGTCTTATCTATCATCACATCAGTTATATTGGTCCTTTACTCATGCTGATTTGAGAAGGTCTCCATTAACTTCTTGGTGGCGGGTGTTGTCCTTATCAACGAAAACATCTTGCTCTAAGGACAGGCCTAGAGCCGTACCCTGGCCCTATTTTCATTATTGATAGGTCACCTTGTGCTCAACAATGATCAGTATCATGGGTCTTTGACTGGGTGGTTTCCCTTTTGTTCGACATTAACTTACACTATCACACATTCAGATTCGTGTTGTACCTTGGTTTCCATTTGACCCTATTGGTGGATACCTCGCCTCTATGTCAGCTTTCATTATTGGTTGGTTCTGAGGGTTTCTATCGTGCGCTAGCCACATCTTGTGTACACCAGAAACGTGCTTCAGTTAAGTTACTACATCTTTTTTTGTCTGATTCCCTCCACATTATTGGCCTATGGGTTACACTTGCGCTAGATTGATGAAAGATGCCTTAATGCCTTCCTTCTAGCGGATCTTTCCCTGACAACTATGACTCATTGCTCTGGGGCAAAGATCTAGAGTCCATTTGGCAATACCTTAGGGTTTGCAGTCATTAGTGGCAGATCCTTCACTATCAACAGTGGGAAACCAACATTGTCTCTTGATTGATAGGTTCTTACAGGTGTTCGACTCCAGCTTATCTATTCACACTTGTTAGATTGTACTGTGTACCTTGACACTCATTATCATTATTGGTTAGTAGTCTCGCATTTGTTAACGGTATACATCAATGACCGGTAATCAAATGATTTCTCACATGGTCAACTTCGGATCATTTATTCCCATGGTGTACAAATGTTCCATGGTGGTCAGTGAAGACCTCAGGTTGCATCAGCATTCATTGGTTCACTTGACAGTTGCCCATGTTGCTGCTAGTTGATACCACTCCACCTTATATGTTGTAGTCTTTCATGGCCACATTCTATATGCTGTCACCTGAGTTTTCAGTGTAGTACTATCTTACTCCATCATGTTCAATTGTTACTTTTGGGATCAGTCTTTGATATCAGTGATTTTCTTCATCCTTCAGCATGATTGACAGTATTATATGTGATATTCAAACATATACTTGTTCGATCATGATCAGATGATCCATTATGTATTTTCCTGTCTTTTATACTTGTATACTTAGTGGATCTTTGTGTACTTGATATGCGGACATGCTTTACTTTCTCTGAGCACGGGTATGCCCACCTCAGACAATGTTTCTTTCTGATCTCCTTTTGTGGCTTGACAGGCTGAACTCTGGTGAAATCCTCTTTAGTTTTTGACAAGTTTCCTTTCCATGCACTTACTTAATACATTTTGGCCATCATGTACCCCTTATGACCTCATATATTATGGGGCATCTGTTATAGCTCCAAATCTCACTCTTGATGTTTGCGATGCTACACTCATGGCCTAGGGCAACCCCTCCTTCCAGACCTAGTCCAGATACTTAAAAAACAGTGTTTTACTCCCTATACACGACATTGCCCTGAGCTAAACACGTGTGTACGCGGGTCTGTGTATACCCAAACCGTTATATGTCTTAAAACACTTTAAAAAATTAAATCTCCTTAATTTCAAGTGGAGATCATAGGTTTTACCTGTTGATTACCTATTAGTGCCTGTGGCCCAATTGTTCCCAATGAATTTCCAACTAAAAGCCTACTTTGGGAGAAGTATAAAAAGGCTTCAATGGGAAGGCCTAAGGAGGAGAGAAGAGAGAGAAAAATCACTCTGCTGAGATTACACCTAACCAGGTCTGAAGATCCTTGTGCTTCCAACGCTTCCCCCATCACAGGAAACCCTTGTTTCCTAGAGTTATGATGTCTTTCCATTAGTTGAGATATCCTTGAGTGAGTTATGGAAGGATCTTGTTGAAGTCTTGATATTGGACGAATCTAGAGGATGGTTCTGCTTGGAGCCTACGAAAGGAAGGCTCAGGTAAAATCATTCCTTTCTATACTTTAGTTATCTATAATAAAAGAGACACTTGCCTTGTTCCTGATATTAATCTTCTTCATGCTTATGATATCAATGTTATGATTTACATATGAATGGTTGTTTTAATTGTATAACTAACTACCTTTCAATATGCTATGAAGTTGATTTCTTTATGATGCTTGGTCCATATAATGCTTTGCTTTCTTGAATTTATTATTTTGCAGGTTGAAGGAGCGAAAGGAACTTCAAGAGGGTTTGGACCTTGGCTGGATCTACCCAAACGAAGGACCCCCAGGTGCACATCTCTTCGTGTAGTTTGTTCATATTAGCATCATGGTTGAGTGGAATGCTTGCTTTTCTTAGTAGATAACCCCCAATCTGCTAGGGTATTGACCCAAGACTCTATGGGACTTTGTCCCTCAATGGCTGGCCCATTGCGATGTGATTTAGCAATCAGTCAGAACCAACAGGGTTGTGAACACCACTTCATAAAAATCCCACATCCACGCAATCACAAGAACTAAAGGCTTGAGTGCTCTCTACCCCTTCACGATGTGATTTGCAATTAGATTTAGACTCGACATGGTTATTAATCACAGTCTAAAATATATTACATTCATGGCTATCAAAATCCATGCCTCCTAGTCCATACCAAATGTGATTGCGATCTGACGTCAGCAATGATGTCAAATCCATATCAAATCTATGTCAAATCCACGCCAACTAGTGACATCACCTCCATGTCACTTACACATCACCTTTCCATATGGATCTACTGTGCCATAGTGATGTCACCATGGCATCATCCTATAGGTCACAAATCAAAATTCTGTTGGTATTGTTAATGTTGTGTCGCTCCATTGATGCAATTGTGATCAGCCCTATCCCCGACCTTCTGTGATTACGATATCGCAATCACGAGATTCATGAGCCTCATGCCATTTCCACTCCTAGATTAATTGTGATTGCGATATTCAAGGTCGTACCCGACGGAAATATTAATTCCATTTCATAAATCGTCGCGTCCTTAGGATTGCATCATCTGCATGCTTGATCATAGACCCCTCCATATCACTGATTGTGATCTGTGATAAAAGCCCTAGTGGGACCTTTTCCATTTCCACATACCCCTTTACGATATCACAATCGCAAAAGGCATGGTACTTGTGCCATCCCCCC